>CAUYUJ010014360.1:505378-540378 GCA_963575745.1 Prorocentrum cordatum | reverse complement strand
CTACTACGACTACCAATACCACAACTACGGCCTTCACGACTACGCCGCGACTACGACTACCACCACTACGTTTACTACCACTACCTCTTCTTCTACTACTACTACTACTACTACTACTACTACGACTACTACTACTACTACTACTACTACTACTACTACTACTACTACTACTACTACTACAACATCATCAACTACTACTACTACTACTACTACTACTACTTCTACTACTACTACCACTCGTACTTTTCTGATGCGAATGCCAACTCTCATATGAATGCAAGTGCTAATCAAACCATTAATGCTACGACTCATGGTAATAGTATTACTGGCACAAGTTTCAGTATAACGAATAGTAGCACGAAGGATATGAATACGAGAAAACTAAAACTCATATTACGAAAACTAGTAAGAATACGGAAGAAGAGGCGGGCGGATGATGATGATGATGATGATGATGATGATGAGGAGGAGGAGGAGGAGGAGGAGGAGGAGGAGGAGGAGGAGGAGGAGGGGAGGAGGGCGAGGTAGGAGCGAGGATCGGGGGTCCTGGACGAGGGAGTAAGAAGGAGCCGGAGGCAACGTTGGGGGGATCGGCTCAGGGGGAAGTGCATCGACATCCAATGGCCCACCCATCGCCGATGAAGGCCCGATGTGCCGCCCGCCCAGGACCGTGCGGAGTCGCTATCGGGGGCTTATCGCCGATCTATCTGCGTGGCACCGCCGATTCCAGGTCAATGCTCCCCCCCCAGCTGGTCCCACCCGAACGCTGCCCCTCAGGAGGGAGGGGAGAGGGCGATGGGGAGGGTGCAGGAAGGAGGGAGGAGGGAGGACGGAGGGAGGAGGGAGGAGGGAGGGACGGAGGAACGGAGGGAGGAGGGAGGGACAGAGAACGGAGGGTGGACGGATGGATGCAGGACGGATGGGAGGATGGGACGGAGGGGGAATGGAGGGAGGAGGGGGGAGAAAGGAACGGAGGGAGGCGGGAAGGGAGAAGGGAGGAGGCAGGGACGGAGGGAGGAGGGAGGAGGCCGGGGAGGCGGCGATGGGGGAGGGAGGCAGGGAGGGAGGGGGGATGGAGGAGGAAGGACGAGGGAAGGGAGGAGGCAGGAAGGGAGGAGGCAGGGACGGCCCAGAGCAGCCCCCCACCCTGTATGCTTTTTTTTTGTACTTTCTTTCGCAGCCGCCTCGAGGGGGGGGGGGCCCGCCTTTCGGGGCGCCGCCCGCGGTCCGCTCCCGGAGCGCGCGCGCGCCCCCCCCCCCACCGGGCGGGCCGTGGCGCGCTCGCCGGGCCGGCCATGCAGGAGCGCCGCGGTGGGGGGGGGGGGGGGGGGGGGCGGGGGGGGGCGCGGCATGCCCTGCAGGAGCGCTTCGTGGGGGGGGCGGGGGGCGGGGGGCGCGGCATGCCCTGCAGGAGCGCCTCGGGGGGGGGCCGGGGGCCGGGGGGCGCGGCATGCCCTGGGGAGCTCGAGCAGCTTCGAGGTCTTCGGACGCTCCCGGCGGCTCCCGGCGTGTGCCTGGCGTCGGGAGTCAGATGAAGCCGGGCGAAGGCTGGCAGGCCCGTGGTTTGCGAAAACGGGGCTCCAGGAGCTTGTTGGTTTTCCTTCCCGGGAAGCAGCCTGTTGTTTGTCATTTGGCGCGCTGAGCTTTCTTCTGGGAATTTGTTTTGGTTCTCCCGGGAAGGCCGTTTTAGCAGTCACGGATTTGCCAGCCCTCGCCCAGCTTCAGAGGGAGGCTTCCCAGCGGCTGCGCTTCGCCGAGGGCGTTCCGGGGGTGCCCGGAAGGCCATGCTCCGAAGGCTGATGGCGCTTCGCCTGATGGCCTTCGACGCCTGATGCCCCGAAGGCCATCAGGCGTCGAAGTGATCGGGGGCAACGATGGGGGGGATAGGCATGGTGGGGGATACATCGACCCCCGATCGCCCATGCTCCACCCCGCCCAGGAACATGCGGCTTTGCTATCGGGGGTCTATCGCCGATCTATCGGCGACGCATCGCCGATTCCAGGTCGATGTTTCTCCTCTTATGCCAGTCCCCCCTATCGTTGCCCCTCACGAGCACAGCAAGGGCAGCCACGAGGGCGCGAAGTTGTCCAGCTGCCTGCGGCGACCTCCGCCACCGTGCCTGTACAGCAGCGCAATCCCTCCGACGGTTCTGAACTGGGGTGGGTCGTGGACTCGACCTTGTCTTCGTCCGGCTGGCCATGCAGGAGCACCGGGGGGCGGGGCATCAAAGAAGAACAATTGCATAAGCAGACACTTTTGGAGGTCCGCGCGGATTTTTTGGATCGGCGCTAGATCCCCCGCCCTGGCGCGCGGAGCGCGCCAGGGCGGCGCTGGGAGCGCCTCCAGGGAGCTCCCGCACCGATTCACGAAATCCGCGCGGACCCCCGACAGTTGATGTTTGTGTCTATGCAGTTGTTTGTTCCTCCAGGGGAGTCGGGGAGCACAGACACAGCCTCATGACAGCCTCTGAGCAGATAAGGGGCGGGCGTTGCGCCCTTTTGGAGGGCTGCCTGGGGCCACGCAGGGCCCACAGGCGGCGCGGGCATTCTGGGAAACCTGGGATGGCGCAAGAGCTCCAGAGAGTGAAGCCCAAACTGCGCCGAGGCCGAAAACTGGTGCCTTCCGAAGTGCCCAGACGTTTCCCTATCAGCCGTAGTGAGAGGATTGTGTGGTGGCTGAGCAGGCATATCTAATCTTGGTCAATCTGGGTGCTCATTCTAAGCTTTGAGCTAGCAGCAGGGAGCAGAGATCATGGGGAGCATGGGGAAGGGTGCATGCAACAGGAAGAAGAAGAGGCGGAGTGGGAAGGGGGAGGGGAAGGAGGAAGATGTATGAGCTGTAGGAGGAGGAGGAGGAGGAGGAGGAGGAGGAGGAGGAGGAGGAGGAGGACGGAGCAGAAGGACAATGAGGAGTCGCGGCCGCGTACGAAGGTAAACAAGAAGGAAGAGGAGGTGGAGAAGAAGGAGGAATCGCCTACTCTGGGGTCAGGCCTGAAACATTGAGGACGGGAGCCCGCCTGAAGGGCACCAGTCTGCATGAGGCATCAAGTATTCCTGGCCCGAAGCAGCCCTTCAGTACGCCTCTCGAGAATTAAGGCCGAGGGCGCTCCCAAAAGGAGTGGGCTGGGCTTGGCTTGTTGCGATGGGCCGGGCGGTGATGGGCTGCGGCCGGGCCCAGCTGGGCCCAGCTGGGCCAGGCCAAGCTGGGACATACCGCTGATGACAGCTCGGCTGGACTGCCCTGGTCTTGGCAGCGCTGGGCTCGGGCCTGGGAGACAAGGCATTGAAAGCTGGACGTGCGGCACGAGGCACAGGGCGCGGGCGCGCGGCTTGGGCGAGGGGCTGCTGCCAGCGCTGGGGCGGAGATTTCGGTCCCGAGCAGGCCGGGGGCTGGAGTATTTCAAGAGGCGCAGGTCATGCAGCATGTGGTACCAGGGTGTACAGTGAATGCAGTGCAGGCTGCCATTGCTGCTGTCACTGCTGTCACTGCTGCCGCTGGTGTTACTGCTGCTACTGCTATTGCTGGTGCTGCTGCTGCTGCTGCTGCTGCAGGTGCTACTCCGAACCGAGAGCGTGGCCTGCTCTTGGACGGGAGAGCCGTTCCCGTCGTGGACGAGGCCATCACACGAGGCGGGAACACCCGCACTGATCAGCAGTGTGACCAGCGTCAGGGGCAACGTTCTGGGGGATATGCTCAGGGGGGCATGCGTCGACCTCCAACCGCCCATTCGTCAATGACGGGGGCCCCGTAGCCCACCCCGCCCAGGAATGTGCGGGCGGACTGGCTATCTGGGGCCTATCGCCCGTCTGTCAGCAATGTACCGCCGATGGCCGCTCGAGGCTTCCCCTCCTGAGCCGGTCCCCCAGACGTTGCCCCTCACAGCGTCGAGACGGTCTGCTTCCAGGCCGCAGCGGCTGGTGGGCAGGCCACCCGTGGGAGCGCTCGGGCGGTCACAGCGGCCCCCCCTCCCCCCCGAGAGCTGGCGCCAGCACCGTCCAGAGAGCTTGCGCACGAGCGAACCCCTCCAGTGCAATCCGCGGATCGTCGAGGAGCAGCGCCGTCGCAAGTGTTAGGTACGCGAGCCCGCCCGTTCGCTTCCGCCCCATCTTCCTCCTCGCGCCGCTCTCGTGGAACGGAGGGCCCGCCCTCGACCGAGCTCTCCCGCCGAGGAGGGCGTGGAGCTGTCGTGCGCATGGCTCGTGCCAGCGCGGCCTCCGACGCGCAAGTCCGGGCGGCGCGGTGCTTTTCAGTCCGGGACCATGGCAGTGTTCGTGTCCTTCGCCATGCGGTTGGCATCGATCGGCGGAGTTTCGGCTACGCTCGCCGCGCAGCCTGTCGCGTTGGCTTGGTGCACGGTCTGGGCGGGCATGTTCTGCACTGGGCTTCGCGCTTCCATTCCCCTCTGCGTTCCTCCTCCTTCTCCCCCCCCCCCAAAAAAAAAACGAGGCCGCTCTTCATCTGCAGCTTCTGCTGCCCCTGGCGTGCGACCAGGCCAGCCGCGTCGACCTCCGCGAGCGGGGGCCGCGCGCAGCGGCCGCGCTCGCCGACCTCGCGGCTCCTGCTCTCATCGCCCACCAAGCCACCCCAACCCAACTCAACGACCCCGACTTGCCCTCCATTTCCAGTGGGGGGGAGTGGGGGGGGGCGGGGAACATGGACAAAAACCACATACGAAGCCCGACCCCCCCCAAACCCGAAGTTCGGGTCTTCGGCTTGGGTTGGGGTGGTCTGATACAGGTAGTCATTCTCAGTGCGCCGCCCGTCCGCTCTGGCGTGGCGGTTCTCCAGGGTGCCGCCGCCTGCTGGGCCCCGCTGCGCGGCGCCGTTACCAACTCGACTGCGAGCAGCGGCAAGCGGTCCTCCTCCTCCTCCTCCTCCTCCTCGAACATTATTCCTCCTCCTCCTCCTCCTCGATCCTCCTCCTCCTCGATCCTCCTCCTCCTCCTTCTCCTCCTCCTCCTCGTCCTCCTCCTCCTCCGCCTCCTCCTCAGCGGGACCCCTCCTTCTCAAGGCGCCGCCTGCCAGCTCTGGCGTGGAAGGCCTCCAGGGTGCCTGCGCTGCTGGGTCCGCTGCGCGACGCCGCCACCAGCTGGACCGCGAGCAGCTCCGCCACAAGAGTATGTACGCAGACACCTTTCCATGGATTGTCCCCCTGGGACTCAGGGGAGATGGTGGCGGTGTACAGTGGGGGCCCATGCCAAGAAACACCCTGCTTGCCTGAAGGGTGCCCTGGGTTTTTGGGGGGTCGATGGTTTTGCTGTGGAAAGCGTGGCGTGCCCACACCAAAAATCAATGTACGTCCTGGGGTCTCAGGGTTGGGATTCTTGTGGAAGGTTTCTTGTGGTCGGGCCCCCACTGTATCTAAATCACCACGGGGAGCCAGCGACTTTCTACACCGCCGCCCTCCCTGCAGGTACGTGCAACATCCGTCGAGGGGGGGTCTGTGTATGTGCTCTTTCGCGGCGTGGCAACGGCAAGCAGGACCCCTCCCGGGCTCCATCCTGGCCGGTCTGTCGAACGGCGCCCGGCCTTGGCCAGGAGGGCCGTCTGGGAGGCCCCTGGAAAAGGCACCGGGCGCGTTTTCCGCTGCCCGCAGAGGGCCTACTCGCAAACGTCTGACGTTCTCTTGCATCGGGCGACTATCCCCACCGAAGGCTTCGGCGCTCGAACCCGACGGTGTTCGCGCCCGTTGGAGCGATATGCGCGTGGCCCGGTGGTGTCGGTCAGTGCGGCGGTCTGACCAGTTCGCAGGTTGCCGTTCGCCTGAAGTCTAACGGCCCTGATACATACTCGCAAACGTCTGGCAAAAGAGCACGTCTTCATTTTTGTAATGGATCGTACATCCCCCGCGGCAGATTCAGGCCATTTGCGAGTAGCTACGTTGCGAGTAGTGGAGTGCGCTTGTCGACAAAAGGGCAGAGACGACGATGACGCCGACGCCGACGCCGACGCCGACGCCGACGCCGACGCCGACGCCGACGCCGACGACGACGACGACGACGACGACGATGATATTGACGACGACGACGACGTCGATGACGACGGCTACAGCGCTGGCGGCGACGACGACTCGGAGGCGACGCGGGTAGTTAGGCGTGAAAGTGTGTCCGGGAGAGCAGAGGCGCCGGCGTGAGGGCGTCCGGGGAGGCTACCGCAGGTGGAGTGCCCTTCCCCTCGGCAGGACTCCCGCCCGCGCCGCCTGCCTGCCTGCTCTCTGCTCTCTCCCCGCCGCGCTGGGCGCCGCCCCCTCCCGGGTCACGCGGCAGCCATGACGCTGGAACCATCCCAGACACGATCCCGTCGCAAAGAACCACGGCGGGAGGCTTTGGGCGGTTTTCGGACTCGCTGGGCCCCCGGACCGTCAGAAGAACGACTCGGGAAAACAAACAGGCCCGGGGGAAGGGTCGGGACTTCGGGGATCCCGTGTTGAAAGAATTCGGAGTCGCATGTTTAGGATCGGGGATCGCGAAGCAACGCGCCGATGCATCGACGATGCGGCTGGCTTTGGAGCCCGCTTTCCTTCACGCCGACGTCGCCGGTGCACCGCCGACGTCGCTGGCGCACCGCCGATGCATCGGCGATGTGGCGCGATCCTGCGACCCCATCTACTCGGACCCCATCTGGAAGGCCTCTAAGAGGAGGAGGAGGAGGAGGAGCGAGCTGGAATCACGTGTTCTTATATGTTCAGGCCACCCAGGGGGGTATCTAACATGGTGGTCCTGCGCTGGAACCGCGTGTTTCCAAGTGTCCAGGCCACCCAGGGGAGTATCTAATATGGTGGTCCTGTGCTGGAACCGCGTGTTTTCTGCCCAGGCCACCCAGGGGGTATTGAACATGATTGTCCCGAACTGGAACCACTTGTTTTTACGTGTCCAGGCCGCCCAAGGGGGATATCCAACATGACGTCGGGCCCAACGCCGAATTATCAGGAAACGCACGGGGGACCGAACAGCGCTGACCGAACACAGATCCTGAAACAGGAAAGTAATGTTTTCTTGCTTCTGTACATGGGGTGGCGCTTTGGGGGCCTCTTCAGGGAAAACATTGCGAGGATGTCTCGAGCGGGAGCGCGAATTCAGCGTATCCAGGCCACGCAGGGGGTATCTAACATGGTTGTCCCGAGCTGGAACCATGTGTTTTTACGTGTCCAGGCCACCCGTCACACTGCTACTTCCAGGCGGAGGGTCACCAAGAATATCATGAAGGAGGCTGCACGTCTTGTTCGTAATCGTCTGGTCCGCAATCCTCAATCATCGGAGGCTCGTCTGTTGGTCTTTCGCTCAATGGCTCGTGCAGCGTGGAGGGACGACACGAGGCTGGTACAGCGACTGCTTTCCTCCTCAGCTCTAGCGTGCGAGCGCTTGCGTTTGGAGGACGACAAAGTGGAGCTTCGCGACACGGTGGCCTTCGCTCGTGCATTTACTCTTGAGCAGCAAGCCTTCTCGACTGAGCGGGAGGCGGCGCTCGCAGAGCGCGAGGCGAGCACCAAGCCTGACGCAGCATCTTTTGCCTTTAGTAATGCACAACGACGGGCTCTTCGGCGGCGTGCTGCGCTCTGGGCGCCTTTCGCTCGCTCGCTCAAGCTCCAAGGCCTCCGACTCCCTGGTGACGATGACTTGGTGGACTCACAGAAAGACATGCTGACGGAGCTACGACGGCACTGGGGCCCAGTATTCCAACACAAGCTGACAAGTATCTAGGGAGGTTCGGTACGCAGTCCGACTTCTCCGACGTGCTCCCACCGACTGCCGCCCAGCTGATGGAGGCCGCTCGTCGTGCTCGCCCGTCGGCACCTGGGCCTGATGGCTTGCCTTATGAATTGTGGCGCAGGTCGCCGCTGGGGATGCAGACTCTAGAGGAGATCACCTTGGATCTTGCCGCTGGATTGCCGCCACCGGCCGACTGGAATGATCATACTAGGGCTTTTCTTCCCAAGGGGAAGGAGGATAGTGACGACACCTCGGGTGCATATCGGACGGCCGCTACTACCAGAGCGCTCGCCTTGAAGAACTCGGATTGCAAATTGGTGGCGAGTGCGACTAACGCAAAACTTAAGAGAACGGTGGCTGCTTCCTCCCCTGAGGCTCAGAAGGGGCTTCTTGGTTGGCAGGAATTTTCTCAACAGTATTACACTGCTGGACACTCGTGCTAGGACGTGTGGGTTCCAATGCAAGGATGACCACCCTGTCATGGTGTTGGATGACTTCGGGGATGCTTTTCTCTCGCTCGAGATAGATTGGCTTCTCAAATCTTTGTCGCATGCTGGAGTGGAGGATGGCATCTTCTCGGTCCTCGCGTCTCTTTATTGGCTCCCGATGTCCTACGTCCAAGTGGCTGGCTTATTGCAACGTTTCCTTTACATTACGTGTGGATTGGCACACGGATGTCCTTCTAGTGGCACTCTTATGGGCGATTGCGGTGAATCCTTTTGTGAAGGCTATGCAGGTACTACTTCGACCACACTCTCGCTCCGCGGTGGGGGTATGCGCCGACGATGTGGGTGCGACGCTGCAGCAGCGATCTCTCCTGAAGGGTATTTGGCACGTTTTCCGCTCTGCTGACATCTTGGGCGGTCTCAGGTTCAAATGCCACAAATGTGTGCTCATTCCATTGGAAGGGGAAGTCTCTTTGGAGCTGGAGAACGACCTTCGTCTGTGGCTGCGCTCCAACATTCCCACATGGGCGTCTATGAATATGGCCGCATCTGGTGAGTATTTGGGCGTGCTTGTGGGCCCTGCGGCCGATGAACACAGCATCTGGCGCAAGCCGGCCGCCGAGTTGGCTAGGACAGGCGCCTCTGTGTCGACGGCCACGGATATCTACAACAAGTATGTCCTCCCAGTCTTGGGGTACCTCCAACAACTATTTCCTACGCCAATGGTTCTTCTTGCGAAGGAAGCATGGGCATTGCACAAGATTTGGCATCTACCACCACAATGTATGTTGCGGGCGGACATCTTCGCGATGGCCAACTGGGCTCACTTCCGTCCAATGTCAATGTTGCCGCGTGGCACTGCCACGCTGATGCGTGCGGCTGAGCAGACCGTGACCAACTGGCGGTCGCTCCCGGATTGGCTACGGGAGGAGGTGTGCTCGCACGGTTCACTTGCTGACATTGGTCGTGGTCATCTGTCTCCTGCGTTCTGGAAACAGCGACCACCCGTGCAGTTCTCGGACATGGCCAACCACAACTTCGCTTAGCGCCCGCCGCCTGGAGCTCTCCCGACCGACGTGGTGCTCCACGGTCCAGCGGTGCAGGCTCGGGCGGCCGTGAATGAGGCTCGGGATGCCGCTGCCACTAAAGTTAAGCTTCAGCGTGTTCTCACTTCCTCGCTCCGCTCCTCCCTCTTCCCCGAGTCTTTTCACATCACCGTTGAGAAGCGTCTCAAGACTTGGGAGGTGCCCCACCCGAGGGACCCGTGGCCTCCGCTCAGAGCCCTGCTGGAGCCTCTTGCCCCGTCGTGGCAATCCGCCGTGGTGAAAACACTCTGCGGTGGCTTGCTCACATCGGCGAGACTGCACATTCCATCGGGGGTGCGTGATTGTCTCTTTGAGTGTGGTTGCGAGCACCAGCGTGACACGTTTCAACACTATCCTCGTTGCCCTGTTCTTTGGTTTCAGAGCGTGGCAGGCCTCGGTGAGGTTTCGGAGAACGTGGCTTCCAGGATCGGTTTGAATGGTGCTCCCACGTTGTTACAGGTGGAGTCAATCGTTCTGGCTTATCATTGTTACAATTCCATGCGGGTCCGACCGCGCCCAGCAGAGGCCGAGTTGACCACGTATCTTTACCAGACTCGACGGGCAGCGATGGCTCTCGTCGATGCATGTCGCGCGCCTTAGGCTCTCTGGAGGCCTCTGTGGCGCCTTATGGTACGAGCGACGTCCACCCAGGGAGGTATCTAACATTGTTGCCCCGAACTGGTACCGCGTGCTTTCACGTGTCCAGGCCACCCAGGGGGGGTATCGAACATGGTTGTCCCGAGCTTGAAACAAGTGTATTTACATGTCCAGGCCACCCAGGGGGGGTATCTAACATGGTTGTCCCGAGCTTGAAACAAGTGTTTTAACGTGTCCATGCCACCCAGGGGTGTATCTAACAGGGTTGTCCCGAGCTGGCACCCACGTTTTTACTGGTCCAGGCCACACAGGGGGGTATCTAACATGATTGTCTCGAGTTGGAACCACGTGTTTTACGTGTCCAGGCCGCCCAGGGGGGTATTTAACATTGCGGAACCAGGTGCTTTAACGTGTCCAGGCCACCTAGGGGGTATCTAACATGGGCCTCCTGGGGCCTTCTGGGGGGCCCGGACCGGACGTCTAACATGAAGATGTGTTGAGGATGTCTCGAGGGAACCACTTGTTTTCACGTGTGCAGTTCGCCCAGGCGGATGTCTAGCATGAGGTGGCACGTCCATTGTCAGGTTCCGTAGCGCGTCCCCTCGGCACGTCCCGCGGTGCGTCCCCGTGGCACGTCCCCTGGCACATCGCCTGGCGCGTCCCTTGGGACGTTCCGCGGCGCGTCCTCCTGGCATGTTCCCCTGCCAATTAGCTATGGGGCGGCAGCTACTATGTGCTCAGGCAGCTCGAGTTTCAGATCCAGATCAGTTTGGTCAAGACTCGGATGCAAAGGAGGACTCGATCCACAACGCTATAGAGCACAATCGCGGCATGGCACATCGCAGTTCACCACGGCGCAGCAAAGCACAGCCCTCGGCACAGTACATCAAGATCGATACACTCAGCATTGCCACCGCACTTTCATTGGCACGTTCCGTGGCGCGTCCCGTGGCGAGTCCCCCTGGCACGTCGCGCAGCGCGTCCCCTGGCACGTCCCGTGGCACGTCCCCTTGGCACATTCCGTAGAGCGTCCCCTTGGCACGTCGCCTGGTGCGTCCCCATGGCACGTCCCCTGACACGCTGCCTGGCGCGTCCCTTTGGACGTTCCGCGGCGCGTCCTCCTGGCATGTCCCCCTGCCAATTAGCTCTGGGGCAGCTACTATGTGCTGAGGCAGCTCGAGCTTCAGATCCAGATCAGTTTGGCCAAGACTCGGATGCAAAGGAAGACTCGATCCACAACGCTATAGAGCACAATCGCGGCATGGCACATCGCAGTTCAGCACGGCGCAGCACAGCACAGCCCTCGGCACAGTACATCAAGGTCGATACACTCAGCATTGCAACCTGGCACGTTCCTTGGCACGTTCCGTGGCGCGTCCCGTGACGAGTCCCCCTGGCACGTCGCGCGGCGCGTCCCCTGGCACGTCCCGTGGCACGTCCCCTTGGCACGTTCCGTAGCGCGTCCTCTTGGCACGTCTCGCGGTGCGTCCCCATGGCACGTCCCCTGGCACGTTGCCTGGCGCGTCCCTTTGGACGTTCCGCGGCGCGTCCTCCTGGCATGTTCCCCTGTCAATTAGCTATGGGGCAGCTACTATGTGCTCAGGCAGCTCGAGCTTCAGATCCAGATCAGTTCGGTCAAGACTCGGATGCAGAGGAGGACTCGATCCACAACGATATAGAGCACAATCGTGGCATGCCACATCGCAGTTCAGCACGGCGCAGCACAGCACAGCCCTCGGCACAGTACATCAAGATCGATACATTCAGCATTGCGACCCGGCACTTTCATTGGCACGTTCCGTGGCGCGTCCCGGGGCGAGTCCCCCTGGCACGTCGCGCGGCGCGTCCCTTTGCACGTCCCGTGGCACGTCCCCTTGGCACGTTCCGTAGCGCGTCCCCTGGCACGTCGCCTGGCGCGTCCCTCGGGACGTTCCGCGGCGCGTCCTCCTGGCATGTTCCCCTGTCAATTAGCTCTGGGGCATCTACTATGTGTTCAGGCAGCTCGAGCTTAAGATCCAGATCAGTTCGGGCAGGACTCGCATGCAAGAGGACTCGATCCACAACGCTATAGAGCACAATCGCGGCATGGCACATCGCAGTTCAGCACGGCGCAGCACAGCACAGCCCTCGGCACAGTACATCAAGATCGATACATTCAGCATTGCGACCCAGCACTTTCATTGGCACGTTCGGTGGCGCGTCCCGTGGCGAGTCCCCCTGGCACGTCGCGCGGCGCGTCCCCTGGCACGTCCCGTGGCACGTCCCCTTGGCACGTTCCGTAGCGCGTCCCCTTGGCACTTCGCCTGGTGCATCCCCATGGCACGTCCCCTGACACGTTGCCTGGCGCGTCCCTTGGGACTTTCCGCGGCGCGTCCTCCTGGCATGTCCCCCTGCCAATTAGCTCTGGGGCGGCAGCTACTATGTGCTCAGGCAGCTCGAGTTTCAGATCCAGATCAGTTTGGTCAAGACTCGGATGCAAAGGAGGACTCGATCCACAACGCTATAGAGCACAATCGCGGCATGGCACATCTCAGTTCAGCACGGCGCTGCACAGCACAGCCCTCGGTACGGTACATCAAGATCGATACACTCAGCATTGCGTTTGCCCGTCGCCCAATCAGGTGTCTTTGAAACGTTGCCATGCGTTACATTTCTATATTCCTTTCCGGGTTCGTGTGTCGATCATGTTGGTCAACCCCCCGGCCCCGACGGGAGGTGGGCCGGCGGAACTATCCTGCTATAAATTACAATGTAAAGTGTGAAGTTGCGTTTCGCGTTTTTCGCGTGCCCGCTCGAAGAAAGTTTGCCCCCCTATTTCGGATCCTCGATAAATAACGGGGTCCGCAGACCACCGCTTTCCTTCGTAAAAAGGGGGGGGGTGCGGCGCTATTTAGCAGAATCCTAAAACAAGCATGGTCTTCAGCCCCGACCGCGAGGCGGAAAAGTGTCCCGCGCGCAGGAATTCCGAGGATGTCTCGCGCGTGCCGCGTCTCGCGCGCAGGAATTTCTAGGATGTCTCGACTAATTCGTTTGTTTTTGCCAGATTTTCCTTAGGAGGGCCCATGCGGTATCTGACATGATGGTCCCGTGCAGGAGCCACGTGTTTCACGTGTCCACGCCACCCAGGGGGCTATCTAACATGGTGGTCCCGACGTCGCGCGGCGTGTCCCCTGGCACGTCCCGTGGCACGTCCATCGGCACGTTTCGTAGCGCGTCCCCCTTGGCACGTCCTGCGGTGCGTCCCCATGGCACGTCCCCTTGCACGTCTCCTGGCGCGTCCTTTGGGAAGTTCCGCGGCGCGTCTTCCTGGCATCCCTGGCATCGCCCACTTGTATAATTGAGGCCATTAGGAACGGTTCCATGACTCGCAGTTCTCAATCCCTTTCCTGGTTCGTGGGTCGATCATGTTCCTCTGTCTTTTCTGGTTGATCCTTCCTCCTTCAGCCTTCCTTCTCCACTCCCCCTTCCTTCCATCCGACCAAATCCATCTCTTGTTTCCTTCCGACCTGATCCACCATCCTGTCCCTCCTCACTCCTCCATCCTCTTCCTCTCCCTACATCTCCCTCGTCCTTCCTCCATCCCTTCACATTCCTTCTCCTCCCCCTCCTCTTCCTTCTCTTTATTTTCCCCAGAAAGGGCTCGGGCTCAAGGTTTTCTTATAGATGTTTTACCCTCGCCCTCGACTTGAAGGAGGCCGGCGGAATTATTTGCGAGTCGTAATGCAGTAAAGTATGTTTTGCCCATCTCCAAATGATGGGGTCCTTGTTCTTACCGACCGCGCCGATTCACTCACCGCTCCTTCCACTTCTTCCTTGGGATGTTTTGTCATATTATGTTATGCCATGGTATGATGTGAAAATGTATGCTATAGTATGGTATGCAATACTATGTTATGTTATGGTATGTTATAGTATAGTATGCTATGGTCGGAGGTTGGGGGTGAGATCGAAGTGGAACGGAGAGCCCCCCTACCGGGAAATCGATTTCGGTTTCGTGTTCGTGCCTGGCGTGCGGGCGAAGCGAAGCTGCGTGGGCGGGGGAAAGGAACTTCTCCTGTGGCTGGGCCGCGGCTAGACCAAAAGGTTCTCCGCCCGGTAACCGGTGGCGCGCGGTGTCCCGCCGGTGTCCCGCTAGTGTCCCGCTAGTGTCCCGCCGGTGTCCCGTCGTGGCTGGGCCGCGGCCGGACCAAAAGGTTTTCCGCCTGGCAACCGGTGGCGCGCGGTGTCCTGCGGGTGTCCCGCTGGTGTCCCGCTGGTGTCCCGCCGGTGTCCCGTCGTTGTCCCGTGGTGTCCCGTGGTGAGATCCACAGTGAGATCGATAATGAGATCGATTGTGAGATCGATATTGAGACCGATAGTGAGATCGATAGTGAGATCTATAGTGAGAGATCGATAGTGAGATCTATAGTGAGATCGATCGTGATATCGATAGTGAGGTCGATTGTGAAATCGATAGTGAGATCGATCGAGTGGGATCGATAGTAAGATCGATAGTGGAATCGATAGTGAGATGAATAGTGAGTTCAGAGCGAGATCGATAGTGAGATCGATAGCGAGATCGATATTGGGATCGATGGTGGGATGGATAGTGAGATCGTCAGTGAGATCGATTGTGTCCCGTCGGTGTCCCATCGGTGTCCCGTCGGTGTCCCGTGGTTTCACGTGCTGAGATCGATCGGAGGTTGGGGGGTGAGATCGAAGTGGAACGGAGAGCCCCCCCTACCAGGAAATCGGTTTTGGTTTCGTGTTCGTGCGTGCCGTGCGTGCGGGCGAGGCGAAGCTGCGTGGGCGGGCGAGGGGAAAGTCTTCTGTGGCTGAGGCGCGGCCAGACCAAATGATTTTTCCTCCGGCGAGCGGTGGCGCGCGGTGTCCCGCCGGTGTCCCGCTTGTGGCTGGGCCCCAGCCGGACCAAATGATTCTCCCTCCGGCAAGCGATGGCGCGCGGTGTCCCGCCGGTGTCCCGCTGGTGTCCCCGTTTCCCGCCGGTGCGAAAACGATAGTGAGACCGATGACGAAATCGATAGTGAGATCGATAGTGAGATCGATAGTGAGACCGATAGTGAGATCGATCGTGAGATCGATAGTAAGATCGATAGTGAGATGAATAGTGATATCGATTGTGAGATCGAGTGATATCGATAGGGCGATCGTTAGTGGGGTCGATAGCGAGATCCAGAGTGAGATCGACAGTGAAATCGATCGAGTCAGATCTATAGTGAGATCGATCGAGTGAGATCGATAGTGGGATCGATGATCCCATCGACCGTGAGACCGATAACGACATCGCTTGTGAGATCGATAGAGAGATCGATAGTGAGATCGATGGTGAGATCGATCGTGTGACCAATAACGACATCGCTTGTGAGATCGATAGAGAGATCGATAGTCAGATCGATTGAGTGGGATCGATAGTGAGATCGATCGAGTGAGATCGATGGTTGGTTGGTTCCCCTGGGGGGGGGGTAGAACGACACCAAGGCGCCCAAGAGCGAAGGATGACGTAAACAACTCGACACCAAGGCTCCCAAGAGCAAGCGGCAACGCAACAATCACCACTGTTGCCCATTGCTGGCCCCCCTCCCCCCCAACCTCCTTATCACCCGCAGGGTGGTCGTATAGGTATGGTATGGTATGTTATGTTATGTGATGCTGATGATGGTGGTGATATTGATGATGCTGGTGATGATGCAGATGATGATGGTGTGATGATGATGATGGTGATGCTGATGCTGATGCTGATGATGATGCTGCTGCTGCTGCTGCTGCTGCTGATGATGATGATGATGATGATGATGATGATGATGATGATGATGATGACGGAGCAAGTTCTGAGGATGTCTCGAGCGAGGCGCAGCTCTCCGCACCCCCAAGAGGGGGAGCCGTCAGGGGGTATTGCACTCCTCCGTTCGCGCCAAACTGGCGGGAATGTCTCGAGCAATGTGCCTGTTTGCCAGCGCAAAATCCTCCGCTTTCGGAGCAGATTTTGAGGATGTCTCGAGAGAGGCTCTGGTTGTCGCACCCCAGAGGGACCAGAGGTTGAGCATGTCTCTAGCGGTTTGCTTATTTTGCTGGCCAGACTCGTGGGCACGGATCCTTTTCAGGATGCCACAGGAGGCTCCAGAAGGCTCCAGGCGGCAACAGGAGGCCCCAGGAGGCCACAGGAGGCCCCAGGAGGCCCCAAGATGCTCCAGGAAGGAAGCCCCAGGAAGCACCAGGAGGCCCCAGGAGGCCACAGGAGGCCACAGGAGGCCACAGGAGGCAGCAGGAAGCGCCAGGAGGCACCAGGAGGCCCCGGAAGGCCCCAGGAGCCCCCACGAGGCCCCAGGAGCAGGAGGCCTCAGAAGGCCACAGGAGTGGCTCCAATCCCCGGACGTATGTTCTTATAGATTGGGACTCCCCTGGATCACGAATCATGGGTGTTTCAACGCAGGTTCTATAGGTTGTCCTTCTCCTGTGCATCCACTCCTAAGTGTTTTACTTATGTTCCTGTAGATTGGGCCTCCCCTGGGGCACGAGTCTTTGGTGTGTTACGTGTGTTCCTATAGATTGCCCCTCTCCTGCGGCTCCAATCCGGAGTGTGTCATGCCTGTTCCTATAGATTGGGCTTCTCCTGGGACTCGAGTCCTCCCCAGGAGGCTCCTGGAGGCCCAAGGAGGCCACTCGAGGCCCCAGGAGGCCTCAGGAGGCCACAGGAAGCCCCAAGAGACCCCAGGAGGCCCCAAGAGGCTCCAGGAGGCCCCAGGAAGCCCCAGGAGGCTTCAAGAGGCCGCAGAAGGCCCCAGGCCCATGCGCAGAGACGCACTGAGACTACTGAGACTCGTTCACACTCCAATTCATTCACAGTTAGATTCACTCCCAGTCCGTCAGTACTCAAGCCCGTTTATGTTCGAAAACTCTTTCGCCAAGAAGCTCACGGCGGACAGGTACATGCTGATAGATTCACAGACGGGGTGCTGCACGCAGTGAATTTTGTTTTGGAACAATGCGTTTCGCGCGTGCCCGCTCGAGGAGCATGTGCCCCCTTATCTCGGATCCTTCGGAAATAGCGGGGTCAGCTGACACACGTTTTCCATCGGAAAAAGTGTGCGAAACATGTTGCGCAGAACCCGTGATACAACGCAAGCTCTGGAGGAACTGTGTTAGACAATGACAGCAAGTGGACGGCTTGCGTGCCCGCTCGAGGATGGCGCGCCCTGCGCGCCGAATCTCTGAGGATGCCTCGAGCGAAACGAGTGTTTTGTAGAAGGCGCTCCGGGATGCCCAGGTGGTTCTGGGAGCCCGAACACAGCATATTCTACTGGGGAGCGTGGCCCTGGGAGCGCGGACACAGCGTCATTCACAGGGGAGTGCTGCCCTGGGAGCGCGGACGCAGCGCACTTTAAGAAGGATCGTGGCCCAGGTAGAGCGGACGCAGCGTAATTTACAAGGGGTCGTGGCCCTGGGAACGCGGACGCAGCGTAATTTACGACGGGTCGTGGCTTTGGGAGCGCGGACGCAGCGTAACTTACAAGGGATCGTGGCTTGGCCCTGGGAGGGCGGACACACCGTAATTGATTCGGGATCCTGACCTTGGGGCGCAGACGCAGCATAGTTGACCAGAGATCGCGGCCCTGGTGGCACGGACGCGGCGTAATTTACAAGGGGTCGTGGCCCTGAGAGCGCGAGCCGAGAGTAATCGTTGCCCTCGGAGTGTGGAACCAATACAATTTACGATGGACCGTGGCCCTGGAGCGTGAATCCTGTGTAATTTCCGAAGGTTGCCTTGGGAACGCGAATCCAATGTAATTTTCGAGGGACCGAAAGCGTGACTCCTGTTTAATTTACAGGGGATCGCGGCCCTGGGAGCGCGGACGCCGCGTGATTTACGACGGATCGTACGCCGCGTGATTTACGATGGATCGTTGTTTGGGGAGCGCGGACGCAGCTTTCTTTACGAGTGATCGTGGCCCAGGGAGAGCGGACGCAGCGTAATGTACGAGAGATCGTGGCCTTGGGAGCGCGGTCCCTTCTGATCGTAGCCCAGAGCGCGGACGCAGCGTACTTTGCGAGGGATCGCGTGGCCACGTTCCTTAGCGCGTCCCCCTTGGCACGTCCCGCGGCACGTCCCCATGGCACGTTCTCTTGGCACGTCCCCTGGCGCGTCCCTTGGGACGTTCCGCGGCGCGTCCCCCTGAGATGTCCCCTTCGCATCGCCCAGTTACATATGCAACTGAGGTCCTTAGAAATGGTTCCATGCCTTGCAGTTCTCAATCCCTTTCTGGGTCCGTGGGTCGATCATGTTCCTGTTCTTCCTTTTCTCCCCCTCCTCCACCTCCTGCTCTCAAGGCAGGAAAAACCACCCAGACTGGACAATTGGCGTTTACTATACGGCCCTGGGCGTTTACTAAACAGCCCTGCCCTGTTCGATTCCTTCTTTGGGCGCGTTGACTAAACGACTTCGCGTGTCGGAGTGGTTATTCTGGGGGTGGATGTTTTGCCTTCTATTCTCGTCTTCTTCCTCCATGCCCCGCAGCCGCCCCTGCTCCGGCGGCTCCCCGTGCGAGCCGACCGCTGCCAAAGTGGAGCCGGTTCTCTGCTCGCACAGGGTCGTGGAAGCCATGGGGAACATCTGCGACGGCAAGACGGCAGGCAGCTCATGGGTCGAAGGTGTACGGTAGGTTCGTGTCGTGTCGAGCAGCGGCGACCCCGCCAGCGGCGTTCAACTCGGCACGAACGAAGTGGGTACGGAAATAATGGGCACAATGCCCAACAGCAGTTCCTGTTCATTTGAACAGGACTCGCTGTCGGTGTCGCCGCGGCCTGTGTCCATTTGCGACAGAAGGCCGCCTGCCCAACAGCGGCCGCTGTTGGTTTGGGACAGCATTTGTTGTTGGGCATTGTACCCATTCTTTCCGTGCCCATTTCGGGCGTCTAAATCAACGTTGAACGCCGCGGGCGACCCAGAATCGTTCGATGTGGAACGATTTGGACGTTTCGGAAACGGCCGCCGATCGTTCAAGGTTGAACGATCCCCGCGGTGTCAAGAAGCCAACGCCGAAGTCGGTACGACACGAGCCTGCCGTACCAGCGTCTCTGATCGGTTGGCTGTGGCAGGTTCGCGCCGTGTTGGCGCGACGGCGATTCCACGGCGGGCGTTCAAGGTTGAACGCCGCCAGTGACCCAGAACCGGCCAGAACGGATACCTCTGACGGTCAAAGAGCCGCCGATCGCTCAAGGTAGAACGATCCGCGCGGTGTCAAGAAGCCAACGCCGACGTCATCGCGACGCGAACTTGCCGTAGCCTAGAAGGCAAAGGCAAGTGGTCCTGAGGAAAGCGGGTCCCGGACCCTAGGGTGACCAGGTCTTCCTCCCGAGTCGGACGTTGACGGTCCCGGGGCCTGTGGAGGAGCCCAGGGGCGTGAAAGTGGAGAGCAACTTCCAGGAATCATTTCGCCAGGACCCGTTTCCTGCATGTTGAGCTCCAGCGTCACCGATATGTTGTGTCTCTCGCCGATGGAGCTAAGCCCCGAGGGGTGTTCTGTCAGCAGCGCCACGCCGAGAGCCTTCAGGGATGCCCGCGTCGCCCCGAGCTGCTCCCTGACGCCTCGGACGCAGACAACTTGCACCTCATCGCGTCGTGAAAAATAACGACGGGAGGTTTGAGTAAACGGTCCGCCTCCAGGGACCCTGCTGGGCTCCGGAGCCGTCAAGAAACGTATCATATGATAAGCTGGCCTCGGGGAGCGGTTCGGGGCTTCGGGGGCCCCGTGAACAAAAGAGGACGTCGGTTCTCCGGAAGGGCTCCCACGCCCGGGAGGGGGTTGACCCGGTTGGCTGGGTCGGCTCGGCAAGCAAAGGGGCACGGAGAAGGGTACAGGGTCTCCCAGGCCACAAAGCGGCTCCGGCCCCTGGCCGCAATGCGGGCAAGACTCGGAAGGGTGTCTCCCACGCGGGCAACCTCGGCGGCAATGAGATGCGTGGCGGGAGCGAGCGGGCACGCTCGGAGTGGCCTCCGTGGCCCCAGCAGCGAGCGGGAGCGATCGGACCGAGCAGTGCGGTGTGCGCGGTCCGTGAGCGGGTGCAGTCGGAGTGGGCTGCCCGGCAGAAGCGACGGCCTTTGCGATGTTCGCCAAGAGCTGGCAGGTAAGCTCGGAGTGAACTTGCATGCAGTACCTCGCTGGCACGCTGGCAGTTGTGCGCTGGCCGCGAGTGGGTGGAGTCGTAGTGAGCTTAGCGGTAATCACGTCGACAGTGCGATGAGCACCAGGATCGGGCGCGCTCGAAGTGAGCCTCGCCGCAGCCACGCTGGCAACGCGTTGCGCTGAAGGACCAAGCGTTTCTGTTCGGAGGGGGCCTCCTAGCATCAACGCCGATACAGCAAGTATATAGGCACATCAAAGAAGAAACCGGCCTGCCATCGGGTGCCACGCGGAAATGTCTAATCCCCTGATGGCCCTGGAGACCCGTGTAGGCATCTGATGAATTCGAGCATCACGGGAAGCGCGTCCTCAGGCTTCTTACAACAAGAGCTCTCATCGTACGCATCTTCTGTCGCGCGATGCTCGCCCAGATCCAGTGGGTACCCTCGGAACGCGTGTCTTGGCAAGAGCACATATGTTATGCGCCGCTTCGAGCGCACCCGTTCGCTGCCAGCGCACATCGCGTTGCAGCCGCTGCTCCTGAGAAGCTCGCCCCAAGCGCGGATGCGTGCTCCTGCCTTACATCGCGCTGCCACCGCTGGTGCCAGGAAGCTCACTCCACGACCAGATCGCGGCCAGCGCACATCGGTTTGCTGGCGTGGCCGCCAGTCAGCGGGTGCGCTCGGAGCGCGCTTGATGGCAACACCGCTGGCAACGCGAGCTTCTGGGCAAGAGGGCTGGGTGCACCGCTGGGAGCGAGCAGGTGCGTTCGGAGTGAGCTTCCGTGGCAGCCACGCTGGCAGCCTGGTGTGTGCTGGCCGTGCTCGGGTGCGCTTGGAGTGAGCGTCCCATGAACAACGGCTGCAGCGCGATGTGCGCTGGGAGCGAACGGGTCCGCTCGCAGCGAGTTCCTTGGCAGCCACGCGGGCGGGAGCGGGCACACTCGGGGCAAGCTTCCTCGCAGCTTCGCCAGCGACCGGCATCTCGGAGTGAGCTCCCCGGCGGCCACGCTGGCAGCGTGGTGTGCGTCGGGAGCGGGCGGGGAAGCACGAGATGCTCACGCACACGGTAGGAACACGTGAGGGAGATTGGCCTGAAGCACCAAGTGCTGGCGCTATGAAGGCGACAGTCAGATTATCGAGGCAAGCCTGGCATCATGGAGGCCATCTTGAGCCAATCTGGGCCATCTTGAAGAGCACCTGTTGCTGATCATCTGCGGCCATCTTGTAGCCATCTGGGGACATACTTACCACTCTGACGATCCGCGGCCTCGCTGCCGTCTGGACCTGTGGGGATGGGTTCGGGGGTTCGGGGAGGGACGAGCTTTTTCCCGGAAAGGGCTTGGGCCCAGGTTTTCCCAGAACGGGCATCGGCTCAGGATTCTTTTAAGGGCTTTCTTCTCAGCGTCGACTTTAGGAGGGCCGGCCAATCTCTTTTGCGATAAATGCAAAGAGAGGGTGGGCCGGCGAATTCATATTTGGGGATGTCCCGAGCGAAACGCTTGTTTTTGCAAAAACTGTTGAGGATGTCTCGAGCGAAGCGCTTGTTACAGATTGTCCTCCCATGGGGACCAGATTTCAGAGGATCTCTCAAGTGAAATGCTTGTTTTCACGTGCCCAGGTCTTGAGGATGTCTCGAGCAAGACGCTTGGTTTCACGCGTTCAGGTTGCCCAGGCAGATGCCTAGCATGAGGATGTGTTGACGATGTCTCGAGCGAGACGCTCGATTTCACGCGTCCAGGTCGCCCAGGCGGATGTCCAGCATGAGGATGTGTTGAGAATGTCTTGAGCGAAACGCTTGCTTCCACGTGTCCAGGTTGCCCAGGCGGATGTCCAGCATGAGGATGTGTTGAGAATGTCTTGAGCGAAACGCTTGCTTTCACGTGTCCAGTCGCCCAGGTGGATATCTAACATGAAGATGTGTTGATGATGTCTCGAGCGAGACGTTTGCTTTCACGTGTCCAGGTCGCCCATGCGGATGTCTAGTATGAGGATGTGTTGAGAACGTCTCTAGCGAAACGCTTATTTTCACGTGCCCAGGTCACCCAGGCGGACGTCTAACATGAAGATGTGTTGAGGATGTCTCGAGCGAGCCACTGGTTTTCACATGTCCATGCCCAGGCGGATGTCTAGCATGAGGATTTGGGCAATATGTCTCAAGCGAAACGCTTGTCCCAGCACGTTCCGTAGCGCGTCCCCTTGGCACGTCTCGCGGCGCGTCCCCATGGCACGTCCCCATGGCACGTCCCCTGGCACGTCCCGTGGCGCGCCCCTCGGGACGTTCCGCGGCGCGTCCCCCTGGCATGTCACCCTGTGAAGTAGCTCTGGGGCAATTCTTAAGTGCTCGAGCAGCTCGAGCTTAAGATCCAGATCAGTTCGGTCAGGACTCGGATGCAAAGGAGGACTCGATCCACGAGGCTACAGAGCACAATCGCGGCATGGCAGTTCAGCACGGCGCAGCACAGCACAGCCCTCGGCACGGTACATCAAGATCAATACATTCAGCATTGTATTTGCCCGTCGCCCAATCGGGTGTCTTTGAAGCGTTGCCATGCCTTACATTTCTATATTCCTTTCCGGATTCGTGGGTCGATCATGTTTTTTATTTCTTGGCAAGGGCGCGGGCCCCGGGTTCTTTTTTCCCGTAAAGGGCGTGGGCCCAGGGTTCTCTTTTAGTTGGTTTACCCTCCGGCTTTGACTTGAAGGGGGCTGGCGGAATTATTTGTTTATAGAAAACTAGGTAAAGTCCAATTCGGCGTGAAACAGATGCGTTTCGCGCGTGCCCGCTCGAGGAAAGTCGACCCCCCATCTCGGATCCTCGATAAATGACGGGGTCCGCGGACCACAGTTTTCCATTGTAAAAAAGAAGGTGCGGGGCACTTTTAACAGAATCCTAAAATAAACAGGGCCTGGAGCCCCGACCGCGACGCGGAAAAGCGCCCCGCGCGCAGGAATTCCGAGGATGTCTCGCGCGTGCCGCGTCCCGCGCGCAGGAATTTCGAGTATGTCTAAACGCATTCGTTTGTTTTGCAAGGAATTCCTTGGATTTTGAGCTGATGTCTCGAGCGAAACGCTTGTTTCTCACAATTTGTTGAGGATGTCTCGAGCGAAACGCTGGTTTTACAAAATTGGGGGATGTCTCGAGCGGGGGCCTCGTTGGGGGCCAGAATTCAAAGGATCTCTCCGGCGAAATATTTGTTTTCACGTCTCGCTCCAGGAATTCCGAGGATGTCTCGCGCGTGTCGCGTCCCGCGCGCAGGAATTTTGAGGATGTCTCGGCAAATTCGTTTGTTTAGCGAGGATTTCTTAGGATTTTGACCGGATGTCTTGAGCGAAACGCTTGTTTTTCATAATTTGTTGAGGATGTCTCGAGCGAAACGCTGGTTTTGCAAAATTGGGGGGTGTCTCGAGCGGGGGCCTCGTGGGGGGCCAGAATTCAGAGGATGTCTCAGGCGTAATGCTTGTTTTCACGTCCCGCTCGCAGGAATTCCGAGGATGTCTCGCGCGTGCCGCGTCCCGCGCGCAGGAATTGCGAGGATGTCTTGACTAATTCGTTTGTTTTGCTAGGATTTCTTTGGATTTTGGCAGGATGCCTGGAGCGAAACGCTTGTTTTTCACAATTTGTTGAGGATGTCTCGAGCGAAACGCTTGTTTTGCAATATTAAGGGGGTGTCTCGAGAGGGGGCCTCGTGGGGGGCCAGAATTCAGAGGATGTCTCATGCGAAATGCTTGTTTTCATGTTCCGCTCGCAGGAATTCCTAGGATGTCTCGCGCGTGCCGCGTCCCGCGCGCAGGAATTGCGAGGATGTCTCGACTAATTCGTTTCTTTTGCCAGGATTTCCGGGGATTTTGGCAGGATGTCTCGAGCGAAACGCTTGTCCCCAGCACGTTCCGTAGCGCGTCCCCTTGGCACGTCCCGCGGTGCGTTCCCATGGCACGTCCCTTGGCACGTCGCCTGGCGCGTCCCTTGGGACGTCGCGCGGCGCGTCCTCCTGGCATGACCCCTTGTCAAATAGCTTTGGGACAGCTACTATGTGCTCAGGCAGCTCGAGCTTAAGATCCAGATCGGTTCGGTCAGGACTCGGATGCAAAGGAGGACTCGATCCACAACGCTATATAGGGCACAATCGCGGCACGGCACATCGCAATTCAGTACGGCGCAACACAGCACAGCCCTCGGCACGGTACATGAAGATCGATACCTTCAGCATTGTAATTTGGCACGTTCCTTGGCACGTTCCGTGGCGCGTCCCGTGGCGCGTCCCCTTGGCACGTCGCGCGGCGCGTCCCCTGGCACGTCGCGTGGCTCGTCCATTGGCACGTTCCGTAGCGCGTCTCCTTTTGGCACGTCCCGCGGTGCGTCCCCATGGCACGTCCCTTGGCACGTCGCCTGGCGCGTCTCTTGGGACGTCCCGCGGCGCGTCCTCCTGGCATGTTCCCCTGTCAATCAGCTCTGGGGCAGCTACTATTTGCTCAGGCATTTTGAGCTTAAGAGCCAGATCAGTTCGGTCAGGACTCGGTGTGTCCCCATGGCACGTCCCTTGGCACGTCGCTTGGCGCGTCCCTTGAGACTGTTCCGCGTCGCGTCCTCCTGGCATGTCCCCCTGTCAATCAGTTCTGGGGCAGCTATTATTTGCTCAGGCATTTCGAGCTTAAGATCCAGAGCAGTTCGGTCAGGACTCGGATGCAAAGGAGGACTCGATCCACGAGGCTATAGAGCACAATCGCGCCATGGCACATCGCAATTCAGCACGGCGCAGTACAGCACAGATTTCGGCACGGTACATCAAGATCGATACATTCAGCATTGCAACTTGGCACGTCCCTTGGCACGTTCCGTGGGGCGTCCCTTGGCGAGTCCACCTGGAACGTCGCGCGGCGCGTCCCCTGACACATCCCGTGGCACATGCATTGACACGTTCCGTAGCGCGTCCCCTTGGCACGTCCCGCGGTGCGTCCCCATGGCACGTCCCCTGGCACGTCGCCTGGCGCATCCCTTGGGACGTTTCGCGGCGCGTCCTCCTGGCATGTTCCCCTGTCCATTAGCTCTGGGGCAGCTGCTATGTGTTCAGGCAGCTCGAGCTTAAGATCCAGATCAGTTCGGTCAGGACTCGGATGCAAAGGAGGACTCGATCCACGGCGCTATAGAGCACACTCGCGCCATGGCACATCGCAATTCAGCACGGTGCAGCACAGTACAGCCCTCGGCAGGGTACATCAAGATCGATACACTCAGCATTGCATTTGCCCGTCACCCAGTCAGGTGTCTTTGAATACGCTGCCATGTGTTACAGTTCTATATTCCTTTCCGGGTTCGTGGGTCGATCATGTTAGTTGGTTTTACCCCCAGGGAATTTGAAGGGGGCTGGCGAATTCCCGCTCGATAAGCAACGAGATAACGTCCAATTCGGCGTGGAAAGAATATGTTTCGCGCGTGCCTGCTCGAGGAAAGTGGACGGCCCATGATGTGGGATCCTCGATCAATAACGGGGTCCGCAGACACAGGCTTCCCATTGTGAAAAACTGTGTGCGGAGCGTTCTGCGCAGAATTCGCGATAGACGAGGCCTGGAGGCTTTGAAATTCGTCAGATAATGAAGAAAGTGAACTTTTTGCATGCCCGCTCTAGGACGGTGCACCCTGCGCGCCAAGTATATGAGGACGCCTCGAGCGAAACGCTTGTTCCCCACATGTTTCGTGGGGTTCTGGTTTTCTTCCCTGCCGCGGCGCACCCGCGTCTCCTCCTCCCCTCCTCCTCTTCATTCATCTCCTCAACCCGCGGTCAACACATGCACGGCAAGTGCATGAGACACGCGTCTACATACAGCCGCACGCATGCACACACTCGCACACACAAGACGCATGTTCACTGCATCATACACCCAAGACGTCTGCACAATCTGTGAGGGTCGTCCAGGGCACAGCAGGCATGGCATATTCTCCACAACGTAAGGGGTGCGCAGGGGGTGGTTTCTCACCGCGGTCGCTATCCGTGACGGTCGTCCAGGGAATAGCAGGCAGGGCATATTCTCGACACCAGAGGGGGTGCGCAGGGGGTGGTCTCTCACCGCGGCCGCTATCCGCGACGGTCGTCCAAGGCACAGCAGGCATGGCATATTCGCGACACCATAGGGAGTGCGCTGGGGGTGGTCTCTCACCGCGGCCGCTATCCGTGACGGTCGTCCAGGGCACAGCAGGCATGGCATATTCTCGACACCATAGGGAGTGCGCAGGGGGTGGTCTCTCACCGCGGCCGCTATCCGTGACGGTCGTCCAGGGCGCAGCAGGCATGGCATATTCTCGACACCATAAGGGGGTGCGCAGGGGTGGTTCCTCTCCGCGCGGCCGCTATCCGTGACGGTCGTCCAGGCCAGCAGGTCCATGACATTTCTCGACACCAGAGCGAGGCGAGGGGCTGGTCTCTCACTGACGCGCCGCTATCATGAAACAGTCGTCAGGCAACAGTGCAAGCATGGCATATTCTCGACACCGGAGGGGGTGCGCAAGGGGTGGTCTCTCACCGCGGCCGCTATCCGTGCCGGTCGTCCAGGGCACAGCAGGGCATGGCATATTCTCGACACCATAGGGGGTGCGCAGGGGTGGTCTCCCACCAAGGCCGCTATCCTGTACAGTCGTCCAGGGCACAGCAGGCATGGCATATTCTCGACAGCGCAGGGGGTGCGCAGGGGGTGGTCTCTCACCGCGGCCGCTATCCGTGACAGTCGTCCAGGGCACAGCAGGCATGGCATATTCTCGACACCATAAGGGGTGCGCAGGGGGTGGTCTCTCACCGCGGCCGCTATCCGTGCCGGTCGTCCAGGGCACAGCAAGCATGGCATATTCTCGACACCGGAGGGGGTGCGCAAGGGGTGGTCTCTCACCGCGGCCGCTATCCGTGCCGGTCGTCCAGGGCACAGCAGGGCATGGCATATTCTCGACACCATAGGTGGTGCGCAGGGGGTGGTCTCTCACCGCGGCCGCTATCCGTGCCGGTCGTCCAGGGCACAGCAGGCATGGCATATTCTCGACACCATAGGGGGTGCGCAGGGGGCGGTCTCTCACCGCGGCCGCTATCCGTGCCGGTCGTCCAGGGCACAGCAGGCATGGCATATTCTCGACACCATAGGGATGCTACAGGGGGTGGTCTCCCACGTGCGTGCCGCTATCCGTGACGGATTGCCAGGGCAACACAAGGCATGGCATATCTCGACACCATATGGGTGCGCAAGGGGTGGTCTCTCACCGCGGCCGCTATCCGTGATGGTCGTCGAGGGCACAGCAGGCATTGCAGATTCTCGACACCATAGGGGGTGCGCAAGGGGGTGGTCTCTCACCGCGGCCGCTATCCGTGACGGTCGCCCAGGCACAGCAGGCATGGCATATTCTCGACACCATAGGGGGTGCGCGGGGGGTGGTCTCTCACCGCGGCCGCTATCCGTGACGGTCGTCCAGGGCACAGCAGGCATGGCATATTCTCGACACCATAGGGGGTGCGCAGGGGGTTGTCTCTCACCGCGGCCGCTATCCGTGACGGTCGTCCAGGGCACAGCAGGCATGGCATATTCTCGACACCATAGGGGGTGCGCAGGGGGTGGTCTCTCACCGCGGCCGCTATCCGTGACGGTCGCCCAGGCACAGCAGGCATGGCATATTCTCGACACCATAGGGGGTGCGCAGGGGGTGGTCTCTCACCGCGGCCGCTATCCGTGACGGTCGTCCAGGGCACAGCAGGCACGGCAGATTATCGACAGCGTAGGGGGTGCGCAAGGGGTGGTCTCTCACCGCGGCCGCTATCCGTCCGTGACAGTCGTCCAGGGCACAGCAAGGCTATGGCATATTCTCGTACACAATGAGGGGGGTGCGCAGGGGGGTGGTCTCCCCCGCGGCCGCTATCCGTACGGTTGCCAGGCCATAGCAGGTCATGGCATATTCCTCGACAGCGTAGGGTTCGCAGTGGGTGGTCTCCTTACCGGGGCGGGCGCTATCCGTGACAGTCGTCCAGGGCACAGCAGGCATGGGCATATTCTCGACACCTAGGGGGGCGCATGGGTTGGTCTCTGACCGCGGCCGCTATCCGTGACGTCGCCCAGGGGGGTGTTCGTCTCACCGCGGCCGCTATCCGTGACGGTCGTCCAGGGCACAGCAGGCATGTCATATTCTCGACCTACCGATAGGGGTGCGCAAGGGGGTGGTCTCTCACCGCGGCCGCTATCCCCCCCCGTTTGGACCCCCGGGGTCGTCCAGGGCACAGCAGGCATGGCATATTCTCGACACCATAAGGGGGTGCGCGGGGGGTGGTCTCTCACCGCGGCCGCTATCCGTGACGGTCGTTCAGGGCACAGCAGGCGTGGCATATTCTCGACACCATAAGGGGGTGCGCAGGGGGTGGTCTCTCACCGCGGCCGCTATCCGTGACGGTCGTCCAGGGCACAGCAGGCATGGCATATTCTCGACACCAGAGGGGGTGCGCAGGGGGCGGTCTCTCACCGCGGCCGCTATCGGTGACGGTCGTCCAGGGCACTGCAGGCATGGCATATTCTCGACACCATAGGGAGTGCGCAGGGGGTGGTCCTACCTCACTCTCACCGCGGGCCAGCTTAGCTTCGGCGGTCGTCCAGGCGCAGCAG
This sequence comes from Prorocentrum cordatum, assembly GCA_963575745.1. Lineage (NCBI taxonomy): Eukaryota > Dinophyceae > Prorocentrales > Prorocentraceae > Prorocentrum > Prorocentrum cordatum. Next base: position 511,798 of record CAUYUJ010014360.1, on the reverse strand, counting down.
GCATGGCATATTCTCGACACCGTAGGGGGTGCGCAGGGGGTGGTCTCTCACCGCGGCCGCTATCCGTGACGGTCGTCCAGGCAAACGCAGGCATGGCAATTCCTCGACACCATAGGGGGTGCCAGGGGGTGTCCTCTTAACCGGGCGGGCCGCATCGGTGACTGTCGTCCCAGGGCACAGTAGGCATGTCATATTCCTCGAATTCGAAGACCGCTGGCACCTGGGTGGTCTCCACTCGCGGCCAGCTATCCGTGCGGTCCGTCCAGGGCGCAGCAGGCATGGCATATTCTCGACACCATAAGGGGGTGCGCAGGGGGTGGTCTCTCACCGCGGCCGCTATCCGTGACGGTCGTCCAGGGCACAGCGGTATCGGCGGGGCAACGGCCACTAACATCATTCTCACATGCTTCGCTTCAGCTCTCATCACTCCAGCCATAATATAAGTATGTGGGGTTCCTCGGTAGCGTAATTCTGCAGAACTTGAGCGGCCTGGGCGCCCCAGGATGCCCAGGTGGTTCTGGGAGCCCGATTGCAGCGTAGTTTATTAGGGAACGTGGCCTTGGGAGCGCGGACACAGCGTAATTCACAAAGGAGTGCGGCCCTGGGAGCGCGGACGCAGCATAGTTTACGAAGGATCGTGGCCCAGGGAGAGCGGACGCCTAATACTTTACGGGGGATCGTGGCCCTGGGAGCGTGGACACAACGGAATTGATTATGATTCGTGGCCCAGGGAGGGCGGACGCAGCATTATTTGCGAGGGATCCTGGCGCTGGGGGGCGGACACCGCGTAACTTACTAAGGAACGTGACCCTGGGAGCGCGGACACAACGTAACTCACGAGGGAGCGCGGCCCTGGGAGCGCGGACGCAGTCTAGTTTACGAGAGATCCTGGCCCTGGGTCAGGGACGTCCCGTGGCACGTTCCCTCACGCATTCCCTGGCACGTCCCATGGCGCGTCGCCTGGAAAGTTCCCTGGCACGTTCTGTGGCGCGTCCCGTGGCGAGTCCCCTTGGCACGTCGCGCGGCACGTCCCCTGGCACGTCCCGTGGCACGTCCACGGGCACGTTCGGTAGCGCGTCCCCTTGGCACGTCCCGCGGTGCGTCTCAATGGCACGTCCCCTGGCACGTCCCGTGGCGCGCCCCTTGGGACATTCCGCGGCGCGTCCCCCTGGCATGTCCCCCTAACATCGCCCAATTGCATCTGCAATTGATATGCTTAGAAACGGTTCCATGCCTCGCAGTTCTCAATCCCTTTCCAGGTTCGTGGGTCGATCATGTTGGTCGATTGTCCCTGGTGCCAAGATCGAAGAGGGCCGGCGGATAAATGTGCAATACGTACCGAGTCGAAGAGGGCCGGTGGATTAAATGTTGAGAATGTGCCGAGTGAAACGCTGGCTTTTGAAATCCCGAGTAAAGTGCACAGTTTCGTTTGTTGCGGATGTCTCGAGCGAAACGCTTGTTTTGCAGAATTGTTTGAAGGTTTTCTCGAGCGAAACGTTTGTTTTGTCCTTGTCTTGGGGGCCAAAATCAGGAGGATGTCTCCGGCGAAGCGCTAGGTCGCCCAGGGGGCAATCTAACATGGTTGTCCCCAGATGGACCACGTGTTTTCACGTGTCCAGGCCACCCAGGGGAGTATTTAACATTGTGGCCCCGAGCTGGAACCACGTGTTTTCACGTGTCCAGGCCACCCGGTGGGTCATCCAACATGGTGGCCCCGAGTTGGAACCCAGCGTTTTCACGTGTCAAGGCCACCAAGAGGGGTAACTATCTACCATGGTGGTCCCAAGCTGGAGCCATGTGCTGTCACGTGTCCAGGCCACCCAGAGGGATGTCTAACATGGCATCCCCGAGCTGGAACCGTGCGTTTTTACGTGTGCAGGCCACCCACAGGGGGGGGTATCTGGCATGTCGTCGTCTGGACGCCTCCAGCGTGGGGGCCCACACGAGCCAGACATAATCAATACATCTACACCAGATGTGTTATAATCTGACGCAGCCTCTTCGGCTGGTGGTTGTCCAGATTTCCCATCGGGGTATCGAACATGGTGGTCCCGAGCTGGAGCCAGGTGTTTTCATGCGTCGCGGCCACCCATAGAGGTATCTAACATTGGGGCCCCGAGCTGGAACAATGTGTTTTCGCGTGTCCAGGCCACCCAGAGGTGAATCCAAGGTGATGGCCACGAGCTGGAAACAGGTGTTCCCACAAGCCCAGGCAACCCAAGGGGAGATCTAACGTGGGGGTCCCGAGCTGGAGCCACGTGTTTTCGCGTATTCAGGCGACCCAGAGGGGTATCTAACATGATGGTCCCGAGCTGGAACAACGTGCTTTTCACGTGTCCAGGCCACCCTTGTGGGGTATCTAACATGGTGGACCACACGTGTTGTTACGTGTCCAGGCCACCCAGAGGGGTATCTAACATGTTGGCCCCGAGCTGAAACCACGTGTTTTCACGTGTCAAGTCGCCCAGGGGGGTATCTAAGAAGGTTGCCTCTTGCTCCTCGCTGTAATCATGTGTGTTCATATGTCCAGGCCAACCAGGAAGATCAGAGTGAGGGGGCCGAACGGTCATTCATTGTCCCTGGGTGCGTGGCTAAAGTTGGGATCCGTGGTGAGGAGTCTGTTTGTTGCGTTGTTGTTGTTGTTGTTGTTGTTGTTGTTGTAGTTGTAGTTGTAGTTGTAGTTGTAGTTGTAGTAGTTGTTGTTGTTGTTGTTGTTGTTGTTGTTGTTGTTGTTGTTGTTGTCGCTGTTGTTGTTTGTTGTCGTCGTCCCCCCCGCGACCCGGCCCGCGACCCACCCGCGACCCTCCCCGCGACCCACCCCGCGACCCAGCCGCGACCCACCCCGCGACCCAGCCGCGCGACCCACCCGCGCGCGACCCACCCCGCGCCCTGCTCGCGAACCACCCGCGACCCACCGTCGACCCACCCGCAGTCCACCTGCGACCCAACCCGCGACCCACCTACATTGTTTTCACAAACAATCGGCGCCCGCGGTGGGTTCGTTGTATAGCTTGAAAATGTTTGCGCCTGCGGCGGGCTTCTTCAGAGCCTCGCAGACTGCCGACATCCCCGCCACCCCCTCACTCTTATTCGCAACTGCGGGGTGCTATGTGTCTAACGTTGTGGCCCCGAGTTGGAACCTCATGTTTAAACGTGCCCAAGCCACCCAGAGTGGTATCTGACATGGTGGCCCCGAGTTGGAACCACGTGGCTGTTCGTGTGCGGGCCACCCACAGGGGGGGTATCTAACATGTTCTCGCCTGGGCGCCCCCAGTGTGGGGGCCCACAAGTGCCGGACAAAGCCAACACATCCACACCAGATGTGTAATAACTTGATACAGTTTCTTCGGCTGGTGATTTTCCAGGTCTTCCATGGAGGTATCTAACATTGTGGCCCCGAGCTGGAACCACGTGTTTTCACGTGTCCAGGTCACCCAGTTGGATACCTAACATGGTGGCCCCGAGCTGGAGCCGCGGTCGCGGTCGTCGCCGTCCGCTGTCATTGTCGTCGTCGGCGTTTCGGCCCGCCCCTTCTCGATGCATGTCGCCTCGGTTTGGACTCGCCATCCTAATTTCGATTTGCTGCGGAACAAAATCCTTCCATGATGCCTCGAGTGCAATCAGCTTCGGGCGAGCGATGCGCCCAGGCAGCTCCAGCTTGCGGCCCAGCTCAGTTCTGCCAGGATTCGGGTGCCACAGGAGATTTAGTCCACGACGCAACAGAGCACAAACATGGTCAGATCCGCCCCCTTTCTGTTCGTCCCGCTTCCGAAGTGACTCGGGTTTTGAGCTCGAGCTGGTCGAGCGCTCCACGCGTTTCGATTGCGGCCAGACCTGAATTATGCGTTAAGGCAGCTCGAGCTCACGATCCAGATCACTTCGATCGGGGTTCTGACGCCACGGACGGCCTGATCCACAATGCAAAATATCACAGCACTTCAACGCGGCATGGCGCGTCTCAGTTCGTTACAGCACAGCACAGCACAGTCTCTGGCACTGTACATCACGATCGCTACCTTGAGCATTGCACTTGTCCGTCGCCCAACTTTGGTGTCTTGAGCAGTTCCCATTCTTCACATGTCTGGACCCCTTCCCGGGTCCGGGTGTCGATCATGTTTCCCCGCGCAGGGAGAACGGATTGTCTTGGACGAGCCGAGCCCGTGACCACCTACGCCCAGAGATTTGGATGCCTTGTTGGGTTGAGCGCATGCTACGGTCAGGAATCTGTGCTGAGCGTGTCGGGTTGCCAGTTCTGGCCCTCCACTCTTCGGCGCGACGCGCTAACCGCGTACCGGTGCCCAGGCGTCGGCCGCCCGAGTTTTTCCCAGCCTCCCGCCACGCGGAGCGGAGCGACACGCTATTAGCTCGCACGGCATAGCGTGTCGCCGGGGTTATCGCCGCGACACGCCAAGCAAAGTTCCCAATCGTGTCCAGGATACGGTGTCCCCTTCCGCATCCCCACTCTTATGATCCCGCTTTGACCTTCGGATTATCGAAGGACCGCCGTGTCACTCACACCATCACACGTTAAGACGAGGTGGTAAGCGAGCACGCTTAGAGACGGATGTTGCGCAATCGAGGGCTCAAGAGTCTCACGAGATTTCTCCTCCACTCTCCCAGGAAGAAGGGGGCGAGGAGCAGAGATGGAGTAAAGACGAAGGGAGGACTGATGGAGGTAGGCTTTGGGACATCCATCTGGACCGACGGCACACCAGGCCAGACCCGTAGGTGTGTGTGGACTCTCCTGGGGCATGGGGGATCTGTACACCACTCGCAGCCTGGCTCAGCACGGGCCTGGCCAATGGTGTCTGAGGCAAGCTTCGTTCGTAGACACTGAAAAAGCCCCCGCCCCCCAGGCACGGACGCAGAGACTCCCGATTCGCCCGTCACTGGCGAGGAGCTCGTCACCCGGCTGAGCAGCGCAGAGCTTCAAGGGGGAGTCCAGAAAAACACCAAGATCAACTTGAGCGCTGTCGAGACTGTGTTGATCGAGGCCGAGCTGAACAGCCCCGAGAATGGGAATACCACGACTCAGCCCGCGCGCACGGGGCCCCGCAGGGTGACTGGCTACGTCACGAAGGGCGACCTGGATCAAGCGGCGGCGAGGACCCATGGGCCGTTGTCCAGCACCCAGGCTTGAAACGAAAATCGGCATTGGACGCCAAGCTCGCCTTTCATGGTTTCATCCTTGTGTCGTACCAGGTTGATTCCAACTGGGGTATTCCGACCGATGGAGCCAAGTTGGAGGCAAGCTGAATACGAGCTGCACCTAATACCGACGGCAGGCTGGTGCTCGGAGCAGGCAAAACCACAGCTAATAAGGGAGTTCTGATGTTGCAGGACGCGGGCAGGACACGGCGCTGAGCTCTTCTTTGAGTTTGAGCGACGTTGTCTTGATCTGCCAGATTTTGCCACGCAATGCGCATCGTGTTGTCTTTCAATTGCGTTGTGTTGCAGTCGTGTACCGTAGATAACTATGGTTTGCGTTGTTTCGTTTTGCCGAGTTCAGGCTTTCTGTCGCTTGCGCTACTTACCGACCTAGAAGTGCTTTGGTTTGCTGTGTGTTGTGCGTTTTGGTTTGCTTCACGCTGCTGTTATTTTCAGGTTGATTTGACGTACTGCGCTTTGCGGTGGAGCGCAGTACGGTGCGATGCATCGCGTTACAAGAGCGATGTTGTGTGATGCATTGCGCTGGGCTGCAATTGCATTACACCGCGCAGCAATGCTGTGCACAGCTAGCGCCACGCAAAGCAGAGCAACGACGGGCAATGCAACGCATCGTGATGCAGCACGTGGAATCGAAGACACGCGATGCAACCCAGCATCAAACGGGCGCACTTGCAATGCAGTGCCAATGTGCAGTCACGCGCTGCAAAGCACATCCACTGCACCGTGTAACTGTGCACGTTGAAACCAGTTCCAAGGCTGGCACATGTTCTGCAACGAATGCCAGGCTGCCAAATTAAGCAACGCAGCGCAATTAAGTTCAAAGACACGCAATTCTCAACATGGCGATGCGATGCAGCGCGATACACCTTCAACGTGATGCAACGCACGTCGACACCGTGCGCTACAAAGCAGCGCAATCTAGTTCATTGCAATTTCGGTGCTGCAACGGCACGCAATGCAATGCAACCACACTGCGCCGTGCCAAGTCGATGCAGATGAGCAGGGCGAGGTTCCAGCGGACCAGCTCGGCGCCATGCGGGGCAGCGCAGAGGAGCTGGAGAGGCCACCGAGGGACCGGGGCTGGGCAAGCCCCAGGTGATGCGCCGAGCACTCCCCTGGGGCCCAGGAGCCGACCGCAGCAACCGGGCCTCGTGTGCACAGGGAGGGAGGGCTCCGTCGGCAGGCCCGGAGGAGGAGGAGAAGGAGGAGGAGGAGGAGGAGGAGGAAGAGGAGGAGGAGGAAAAAAGGAGG
>CAUYUJ010014360.1:471702-505278 GCA_963575745.1 Prorocentrum cordatum | reverse complement strand
TCCAAACTGGGGGTCGTCCGCCTCTGTTGACGCCTTTTACGATTCTCAGCGTGGACGTCACGATGGTATGTGCTTGGGCCCAGGGTTCTCTTGCACTTGTCTGACCTGTGGCCGTAGACTGGATGGGGAGACAAGCAGCCTGGGCCTGTCTGGGCCTGCGGGTCGCAAGTAATGAGTGTCTGTTGAGACGGGGTCAGTCAATCTGATGCCCTCTTGCTTGCCCGGCTTGGGAGAGCTGTGTGGGACGGGCCCCTGTCATCCCTTTCCCATTCTTCCGTTGCCCTGGGTTTGGGAAACATATCGCGTCTTTCCGCTCAATTTGTTTGCCTCTTTGGGCGTCCAAAGGGCTCTCGCCACGTCAGCCAGACTCCCCTCGACGTCCTCTTCAAAGCACGCCCCCAGGAGAAATCTGTGGGGCTCAGGACCCAGACCTCGGGGGTCCCGATATCGTTACGACGGCCTGGGTTCTCCGCGTCACTGGGCTTTTAGAGGCCCTGGGATGTGCATCTCGGACGGGGCTAGGACGAGGATGAATCCGTTTCAGAGCGTTCTGGAACGCTCTCAGAGCGTTCTTGAACGCTCTGAGAAGGCCACGGTGTCCGAGATATCCTCCAAACCCGCCGATTCTTCGAGATGTTTACTTTGTGTCGGTCCGATTTTGTTACAGTATCCAGATGAAGAGAAGGACGCGGAAGGGGGGAAGGATGAGGAGGAGGAGAAGCACCAACAGCACGAATCGAAAGAGGAGGAGGAGGAGGAGGAGGAGGAGGAGGAGGAGGAGGAGGAGGAGTAGTCACCACCTACCAGACCACCCCAACCCAACCCGAAGGCCTCAATTTGCCCTCCATTTCCAGTGGGGGGGGGGTCGGGGAACGTTGACAAAAACACATGGAACCCGTACCCCCCCCAACCCGAAATTCGGGTCAACTTCGGGTCTTCGGGTTGGGTTGGGGTGGTCTGGTACTTGGATGGCCGCGGCGGCTGCTAGGTGGTTAGCGCGGATACTAAGGGGTTAGAGGATTTAGTATGTACGTACAAGTGAGTTGTAAGTAGGTTATAAGTGTTGTAAGTCGGATGTAAGTTGTATAACCAGCTACAACTGGTTAGTAGGAGATACTAACCACTTAAAGCTGGAGGCTAACCTTGCTAAGTCTCTAGTAGAGGTTAGCTCGCTAAGTCCCCACTCTAGCTGCCACTTACTAACCACTTAGTAACCACTTAGCTGCCACTTAGTAACCACCCAGTAACCACTTACTAACCACTTAGTAACCACATAGTAAGTCCGCTAGCTAGCTTACTTACTAAGTGGTTAGCGGACTTACTAAGTGGTTAGCGGACTCTGAGAAGGAGAAGGAGGAGGAAGAGGAGGAGGAGGAGGAGGAGGAAGAGGAGGGGGAGAGAGGAGGAGGAGGAGAAGGAGGATGAGGAGGAGGAGAAGGAGGAGGAGATGTCGAGGAGGAGGAGGAGTAGGAGGAGGACGGGGAGGAGGATGAGGAGGAGGAGGAAAGGGGGAGGCGGCGGCGGAGGCGGCGACGGGCGCGCCTCAGCCCAAGACGGCCGCTCGACGCGGCGGCCCTGCAGGGCCGCCGCGTCGAGCGGCAGCCTGGCGCGGCTGAGCGCGGCGCAGGCGAAGTTCGCCTGCGCCGCGCTCTGCGCCGCCATCTCCAGCGGCATTGCCGCTGGCGCGGGCGGCGGGGGGGCCCCGCGCGCCGCTCGGCAGCCAGAGCGGCCCACCGCACGTAGCCGTCGTCCACAACCCAGAGGGTTGGGGGACGACGACGTGCGACGGGCCGATGGCTGCCGAGCCCGTCCCACCCCTCGGGGATGTCGAGGAGGATCCCCGACATCCCCGAGGGGTCCTCCGAGAGGAGACTGCCCCATGGCTCGGGGTCGCCATCGAAAAACATGTCTTGAAATGTTTTTCGATGGCGATCCCGAGCCGCGAAGCAAAGGGAAAGGGGAGGGCGCGCTCCCCGCGCGGCCTGTAAGCCGCACGCGCGCGGGCGGCGTCTCCTCCTCCCCCCTCCTTCTATCCTCCTCCTCCTCCTCCTCCTCCTCCCTCTCCTCCTCCTCCTCCTCCTCCTCCTCCTCCTCCTCCTCCTCCTCCTCCTCCTCTCCGCCTCCTCCTCTCGCCCTCCTCCTCTCGTCATCATCATATACTCCTCCCTCGTCCTCCTCCTCCTCATCCTCCTCCTCGTCCTCCTAACCCTCCGCTCCTCCATCGTCCTCCTCCTCCCCCCATCCCCTCCTCATCCTCCTCCTCCTCCTCCTTCATCCTTACACTTCTCTCTTGGTTGGCGTGTTTCTTTACCATGTGTTATTTTTCCTCCAACTCCTCCTCCTCGTCCTCCTCCTCACCTCCCCCCCCCCTCACTCCCATTTCCTCCTCTCGCTCACATGGAGCATCTCGGTCGATTTCCTCCTCCGTCATGCTCCTCCTCCTCCTCCTCTCCTCGCCTCCTCCTCCCCCTCCCCCTCCTCCACCCTCCCCCCCTCGTCAGAGGAGGGGGGGGAGAGGAGAAGGGGAGGGGGAGCAATATGAGGAGGAGGAGCAGCAGTAGGAGCAGGAGGAGGAGGGGGAGAAGGGGGAGGATGCGGGGAAGGAGGAGTTTGAACGACCGCACCACTGATCAACGACATTAGCGCTGCAGCGCAAGAGGAGGAGGAGGAACGAGGCGGAGGAGAGGAATCGGCGACCATGCACTGTTCAGGTGCTGCAGCACCGAAGTGTCAATGACAAAGGTGCGCTATGCAGAAGGAATCCACGTTTTCAAGGCGGAGAAGAGGAGTCGTCGACCATGCAACGTTCAGGTGCTGCAGCACCGAAGCATTTAGCAATGTAAAAAAGTGCGCTGCAACGCCAGTAAGGAATCCACGTTTTAGGCTAAAGCGCACCACCGCGGCTGCGACCATATCGGGCGCGCCGCTCGGATGCCGCCGCCCTCGCGCGGCGCCCACGCGAGCGAGCACACGATGCTCGCCGTGTGCGCCCAAAAGGCGTCGGCATCGCCGCCAAGCACGCGCGCGGAGGCGCGCGGGTGCAGCTTCTCCTTGAAGAAGTAGGGCAGGACCAAGCTCAAGCCATAGTAGTGGCCGTTCTTGGTGAAGGAGAGGTGTTTCAACACCTCGGCCGCAATGTGTTCCCCTCCTCCGTCCTCCAACAGCACGACGTCGCCGTATTTGACGTCGTGGTAGCGGCGCCGCGCTGCAGCGGACGTAACAAAATCCGCAGGCCCGAACTGCTGCAGCAGTTCGCGCGAGATGGCCTTGGACGGCCTGGTGGCGTTAACCAGGCAGTTAACCTTAAAGGTGTCGCCATCCATGAGCTGCCACAGGTGCCGCTCGGTGACGCTCTTCAGGACATTGGCGTCCCAGCCGCTGGAGGCTGCAGCCCCCACCTGAAGAGCGTTCGCAAAGCGCTTGCTGGTCTTGTGCTTGCGCTCCAAAACCCAGCACGACGGCAGCGCCACGTGGCCCCAACGCCTCACGTGGTTGGCGAAGTGGTGCAGGTAATGGAACTTCTGCGCCATCGTTTCCTTGCCAAAGACGCTGCTGTCTGACAGCAAAAACAGGTTAACCGCAGCCTGCAGCTTATCCGCGTCTGCCTGACGCCTGGGTACTCGTAGGATTTCTTCCACAACGATCGTGTGCGCCTCGAACACTGCGCAAGCAGATCGGACTGCAGGCGCTGCAGCGTCGCTAGCCACCTCCCTGAAGAAACACGTCAATCCGCCCGCGCGAACGCATGTCCGAACAAGAGGGGTGCAGTACATATCCTACAGAAATTCACGTGCGCTGCAGCGCAGGTATTATTGGTCTGGCGGGGGCGCGAAGCATGCAATGATACTTGCATGGTTGTGAGCCCCTCGCTGGCGGTACACTTGAAATGCTTGCTGTCAACGTGGGACCTCACGCGCTTCTCGCCGAAGATCGCGTACGTGTCGGGGGAGATGGAGTGGCACCCTGGAAACGACCAGTCCTGGAAATATGCGTCTGCGCGCGCCCAGTAACCCTTCAACCTTCGAAACATTTGGAACACCAGAATGTTATATGTACCGTTGACGAAAATACAATGCATCCTATCAAACATGACTGTCTCGGGCGGCTTGAGTTTCCGAACCCGCTCAGGCAAATGGGGGTCCCAGTTCCAGCCAAGTCGGCGCGCCAACTCCTGGAACTCGCCCTTGTTCATGATGTTGGCCCCTTCGATCAACCTGTTGCAGATGGCATCGAGCAACGGCGCCGTCATCGGCTGCAGCCGCGACGCATCTGGTTCCGAGTGGTGAACAGCGACGCCCGTCGCATCAGAAGCAACTATATCCCGAACTTCGCCCTTCAAGAACACGTTGCGGCACATAAAACATGGTTTGATTCCTGACGAACTTTTCATTCCGATCAAGCGGTGTATTGCATCCTCGTCCGCGATCCGACAGAGCCGCTGCAGCGACGCAAGAAGGCGTAATGGATATATACATGTGCACATGTATGCTAACTAATCTTGGGTGCTATGCGGCGACCGCTGCAGCGGCTGAATGTAATTCCGAGGTCCATCTGGATGAGCTCCGTCGCGCCGTCGGGGCGCAGCCGCAAGCTGATTGCCATTACTTCCTGTTGAATATGTTGATCGATTGATCGATTGGGTCTATTTGAAGTTTGTTTTTTTTTGATTTCTTGTTTTGTGATCCTGTGTTTGTTTTGTGTGTTTTTTTTTTCTTATTGATTTGAATTTTTTGTGGTTGTTTGATTTTTTTGTTTTTTTTTGAATGTTTGAAGTTGGCCCTGATCAGGCCAGAACGGTGCGCCGAGGATTGCGCCCCCCAGGAGAATCGTCAGCCGTGCGGTGGATGTCGTACGCGGTCTTGGCCCGCATCGTCGTGAGCTGCGAACCCACGATCCTGCGAACAATCGCAGTGCAAACGGCGCTGAGCGCCTCCTCTCTCTCCTCTATGTCTCTCTATGTCTCTACCTCTCTCTCTCTCTCTCTCTCTCTCTCTCTCTCTCTCTCTCTCTCTCTCTCTCTCTCTCTCTCTATCTCTCTCTCTACCCCCCTCCCCCCCCCGCATATATCGTTGCTGCAGCAACGCTATCGCGAAAGTCCTCCGACGAAAGCGCCTGCGGGCCGACTTCCGCGATCGTCCAGTAGATGCCCCAGGACTTGCGGTTCTGCACGTGCGCCAGCGCGTTGCCAGCGCCTATTTCATCGCCGTAAATGATGATGTGCCACGGGCGTGGCAGTTCCAGCGCCCGCTGCCACAGAGGCTGCATCGCGGGGAGGGCGCTGCAATACCACAGCATTGCTGCTGGACTGCAGATCTCCACCGTGTGCTGCCCGACTACCATGTTCAGGTGGAGCTTGCCGTGCGGCGTGTTCTCACCGACCATGAGCTCCCGAGCGTCTCTGATCTCCTGGCGTCGGGATCCCAATTCGGGGGTTCCGTCTCGCTTAACGGACGCCAGGAATTGCGCCATCGCATTACAATGCATGAATGGCAGTTCCGCGCGACGGCGGGGCAGCCGCCGCAGCTTCGCTGGGCGGTCGTCCTCTGCCGCCATCGCGCGCGTTCCCGAGGCAAGCTTGCCTCCGTCGCTGCGCGCGCGCGGAGGGGCCCCTCCGCTAGGGGCCACGGCGACTACGGATGGAAATGAAGCTGCACCGCGTGGAGAGCAACCAAATGCGCGCTGCAGCGCTAACTGCCAAGCAACAGTCTGGGAGCACATGGCGCTACAGCGCCGCTAACGTTCAATGATGACAATCTGACGCGCTGCAGCGCGAACGTCCTCCTCCTCCTCCATCCTGCTCGCCATCCCCCTCGTCTCCCCCTCCTATACCTCCTCCTCCTCCTCTTCCCCCTCCTCCTCCTCCCCCTCCTCCTCATCCGCCTCATGCGCCCCCTCATCCTCCCCATCCTCCTCCTCAACCTACCCATCCTCCTCATCATCCGTCTCCCGTCCCTTCATCCTCCCCGTCACCATCACCTTCATCGTCAACAGCATCAATATCACTCGCCCTCATCATCCGCCACATCACCATCCAACGAGAAACTGCAGGCGAAACTGCGCTGCAGCGCAACACATTAACACATCGTGATCCGCGCGCAAACTTTCAACCGTGGTCCACGGAGAAGCGCTGCAGCGCAACTCAAACAACACGCTCAACCACGTTCCCTCCAGCCTTTACCAATCAATCGAACCAACATGCTTCAGCAAGCGGTCGCCGAGGCCGACCTCACTCAGGTCACCTTCATCTTCTTGGCGTTCCGCAGCGAGGTCAACGCCTCGTTGAGTTTCTGGTTGGCCACGTCCGAAGCGGCGATGTCCATCTGACCCCGACCCTGCTACTCATACTCCTCATCCTCCCACGTCATCGCCTTCCACCTCCTCCTGATCATCCCCCCCTGTCGTCCTTCTCCCCCGCTGCAGCGGGGGAGTAGCCTGCCGCACTCATGAACCCCACCGTCTTCCTTCTCATCCGCCTCCTCATCCACCTGCAGCTCCGCGGTGCGGATCTGCACCTGCTTCTCCGCTTTCCTGGCGTTCTTCCGCGCCTCCTTCACCTCTGCTGTAGCAGTCGCCGTCGCTCTCGCGCGGGCCTCGCGCAACTCGTCGCGACGGTCGGCGCGCGCTTGCGCTTCGAACGGCTTGTCGCAGCGGCGCGCCGCCATTGCGGGCCCAGTGGGGAGGCGGAGGAGGTCCGTTGCCAGCACCCGCTGCAGCGAACGATGGCGACTGCGACGCGCGAGCCAAGTGAGGAGGAGGAGGAGGGGGGGGAGGAGGGCGTGCCATCGGCAACGCGCAACATGAGCGAATCACAGCGCTGCAGCGCGTGACTTGGCAACAACCATGCGGGGGACAACGCTCGACATCACGAATGATGGCGCTGCAGCGCGTATCGACGAGGAACGACTGGCACTCAAGACGAGCACGTCACGCAATGCATGGGCACCGCGGCTGCAACTGCACACTCACAAACGCGCCAACGCTACAACGGCACCACAAGTCTGACAGGCGCTGCAGCGCTGCATCGGAACACAACAGCGCGCAATATCTACGCCACCATCCAGGAAAGCGAGCGCTGCAGCGCTGCATCGTGATCATGATGGCGATGCAAACGTTGGCCACAAAGGCGCCAGCGCTGCAGCGCCCGCATCCAAGAGAACCCGTCAACATATTTGACTTTCATCCTCCTCGTCGTCAGTGCGAGCCGCGCGACCGCCAGGCAAGACAATCGCCACTACCGTTCATATCATCGGCCAGCGTTCCATCCAACCTCGCACTAATCCTCACCATCCTCCTCATTCCTTCTCCTCCACATGCTCATCCTCCTCATCATCCTCATCATCCTACCCATCCTCCTCCTCGCCCTCATAAACCTCATCCTCACCTCCATATGCCGACAGTGCCCGTTGCGCGCTCACGGCTTGCCGCGACGGCCAGTGAAGTTCGGGTCGCGGCACGTGCCGCAGCCATTCGGCAGGTAGCGGCATTTGCTGCGCCCGAGTGTCATTTGGCCCCGTTTGGCTGCCTCCTTGCCCTTGGGCTTGGCCTTGGCCTTGGCTTTGGCCTTCCCTTTGCCCTTGGCCTTCGGTTTGGCCGTGCCCTTGGCCGCCGTCTTGCCCTTGCCAGCGCCTGTCTTGCTCTTGCCCTTGATCGCGCTCTTGCCCTTGCCCTTCTTGTCCTTGCCCTTGCCCTTGCGAGGCAGCTCGCCTTTCGCGCTGCCCGCAGCCAAGGTCTCGATCGCCTGCAGCACAGCATCCTCGTCTCCGTCTGCTGCTGCAGCAGCATCTTCGTTTGGCGGCGTTGGCGCTGCTGCAGCAGCATCTGGCGCCGCCGCTGGCAATGCTGGCCCAACTGGCGAATCACCAATCGCGGGGGGACTCGCGGGGGGGCTCGCCGTGGGCGCCGCAGGGCGGCGCGGGAAGAGCTGCAGCTGCAGCTCGTTGGGCGGCGATGGCGGGGGCGCAAACGCTGCCAGCATTTGCTGCGTCACGGCCATCGCGTCCATGGGTTGCATTGGCGCTGCAGGCGGCACGGAGGGTGACCCCGATGGTGTCCATGGCACAATGGCAGTGCTCGGCTGATGCGGTGGGGCGGCAGCCCGCAAGCCCTGGTTGGTCAGCCTGAGAGGCACGCGAGCCTTGATGGCGTTGAGACCCGCAGGCCGCTTCAGCGGCGCACGCGTAGCATGAAACCTATCATGCTCTATGCGAGGTGGACCTAAAGGACCGAGCTCACCGAAGCACCCAAGACATCCAGAACAATCAGCGCTGCAGCGCATGACGGGGCGGCAGCAGCCTCGTAGATGCGATACCACGTTGGCGAGGTCGCGCGTCACATCGATCGGCGGGTCCGCATCGGTGTACGCCGCGTCGAAGATGTGCTGAGGGAGCTGCCAAGGATCTGCTGGGGAATTCCAAGTCACTGTCGCCGCTTGCCCCGTCGCGCCCCTGCGGCTCGCCAAGAACTGACCCTGTAAAGGGCGACTCGTCGGGAAACCCTAACGCTGACGCGCCGCATCGCATTGGCTGCAGTCAGTGCGATATGATGCGTCTGCGTTAGGCGTTCCCGCCGAATCCCACACCTTCATCTCCGTCACGATCCCGTAGAGCTGCCCAGGGTTTGCGTCTGGAAGATGGGCGCATGCCATCAACGCCGCCAACTCTTTCAGCGTGTTCTCGCTCGGAACCGTCAAGCCGATGGCACAGCAACGTTTGATCAACGCGCGCACCTTCGCGACGATGCTCTGGCTGGGGTCGCGAAATACACCCCAGTCCTGCATGGTAAAGCCCACCAGCCTACGAATCGACGCAGGCATGCTGCAGCATGCTAACATAAGTACATTTGAAAAATGAACATGGTAACATACATAAAGTACAGAACAAACAATTAAACCATACATGTGAATAACACTTCGGCGGCCCGATGTGCAAAGCACGATGGATAGCGCCGCCCTGGCGCGAGCGTCTGCACGCGCATCTGGAGCGCGGGCGTCGCCGTGCCCACGCGCGCGGCCAGCACGGCGCTGAGGCGCGCCTTGTGGCTGTCCGCGAAGCCCGACGCGGTGCTTCGATTCTGCAGGGTAGCTGCTTGGGCAGCCCCGATCGTCCCCAAGTTGTGAAGCTGCAGCTGCACGCTCATGGACAAGGCGGACTGGCTCTGCGCCATCGCGTCGGCGGCGGTGACGCCGATCTGCGATGCGAAGAAGGCGTCGCAGCCGTCCAGGTTATCCAGGATGTGGTTGATGGGTGTGGCCGCAGCCGCGGCAGACATGATGCCCTCCGCGAGGGCGAGGGGGTGCGCGGGCGCTCCGATGGGGAAGCGCGAGGGAGGGCCTCCCACACTGCGAGAGCTGAAGCACTCGGCTGCTGAGGTGGAAGAGAGGCCACAACAGTACAGATGCGCTGCAGCGCAACGATCGCATGCAATTGAGGAACACACGTGAGCGCTGCAGCGCTCAGCAGAAATCATCGTCACAAAGTAACATGAAGCGCTGCAGCGCTATGCATGCGCACCATGATGGAACGCATGGTAGTGGGCAATAGGGAGAGAGATATAGAGTGATGGAAAGGAGAGGAGGGAGATAATGAGGGACACGGGGGGGAGGGGGGGGGGGCGGGGGGAGATGCGAGGAGACGCGGGAGGGAAGGACACGAGCGCGGGCGGGCGGGCGGGCAGGACACGGGGGGGGATGCATGATCATTTGAGGAACACGGAAGGGACGGTGCGAAAGACACGGAGGGGTGGGAGGGACATGGGAGAAACACGGGGGGGGGGGGGGCACGGAAGAGACACGGGAGGGACACGGGAGTTCGGGGGCGAGCGGGCGGACGGACGCGGGAGCGGCGCGGAGGGACACGGGCGGGAGCGCACGGAAGGCATGTGGAGACGCGGAAGGGGCACGGGAGAGACGCGGGAGAGACACGGGAGACGGATAGGTACACGCGGGAGCTCGGGAGCGGGCGGGCGGGCAGACACAGGAGGGACACGGAAGGTGTCCGAGGAGGGCGCGGGACGGATTCAGGAGATGCGCGAAGTGCGATCAGGAGCAAATACCGAAGCGATCTGGGAGCCTCGAAGGCAGCTGGGACATCGACAGAGGCGTGTCTGTTCAATAGAGGGGGCTATTGAACAGACACGGGCGTGGCTGTTCAATAGAGGGGGCTATTGAACATGGCATGTTCAATAGAGGGGGCTATTGAACAGACACGGGCGTGGCTGTTCAATAGAGGGGGCTATTGAACAGACACGCCGCTGTCAGACAGCATCACCTCTGCAGAGGGGCACCGACGCTCTCAGATCGCTTCACCCGAAGCTCCCGTTCGACCTCAGATCAGCCATCCTGATGCCAACATCCAGCACTCCAGCCCACCCCAACGCCCACCCACGCAGTCCCAGAACACTGTCCACACTGCTGATTTCGAGGTGGGAGTGAAACTAAGAGAGGCGCGAAGTACATCACGCGGCGCTGCTGCAGCAGCGTCGCGACGAGGTTGACGATGCCGACACCGCGTCAACTGCAAAGATTTACGCTCACGGCTCTGCTGCAGCAGCGTCGCGATGGCTCGAGACTGCTGAGGACAAGGCTGATGGGAGCTGGTGAGGCTGCCAGGAGGCCATGGGGGGAGCTACTCGGCGGCGCAACGCACTGTGCTGAAGGGGAGCAGGGAGAGTGGCGAAGGGCGATGCGATGCGAGACTGTTTGCCATCTGAAGTGCCCCAGGACCCCCCCCCAAGTGCCCCCAAACTTTCCTGGCCAATCCAAGGCCGACCCCTGGCACATCAGTCCATGCAAAAAATGTCAGCGGATCAGGATGTGAACGTCGACGATGGCAGATAGATGTGATGAGGATATCGGAGCGCCTTTCTGGGCGACAGCGCGGGCGCACCACGCGATCTGGCGCACGAAATATAACCTGGCCTAAAACACATGCATGCGTCGGCAGGCTATGCTCGCGAACTGATCCAATCCACCCCCCCCATTGCTCCCATTGATCTTACATGTTGGGTTGCTACAGCATGTATCCTATCACTATGCGTTCGTTGTCCCCCTCGCTCACGGGAGAGTGGATACCCGCTGCAGCGGGCATCCTGTCTACCGTCTCTCTCCAATGTGTCTTCACTCCACCCCCACGCTGCGTCTCCATCGTCCCCCTCGCATTCCCTATGTATATCACGTCTCCCCCCTGTCTACCTCTACTATAGTCCCCCCTCTCCCCCTGTCTACCTCTACTGAGTTACCGTCCCATTCCGTCGCCCATGTAGTGGAATGCTCCGCGGCGGCCCCCCATGCCCCGCGGTGGCGCGCCGCGGCTCTCATGTGGGCGCTGCAGCGCCGAGGGCGCATCCGCCTCCGCGGCCTCCGCCTCCGCCGCCGAGCGCCTCCGCCTCCGCGGCCTCATCCGCGGCCTCCTCCCTCCTCATGAGGCGCCCCTCGGCGCCTGCGCCTCGTCGGCGGCCTCCTCGCCGACGCCGCCGCCCTGGCCGACCCAGACCTCTGCTGGGCCAGCGTAGTACTCCTCGGCCAGGGCGGCGGCGGCGGCGTACTCGCCCGCCAGCAGCAGCTCGCAGAGCTGCTGCGCCCTGTTGAACCAGCCGCCCCGCCGCCCTTGCCCTTGCCCTTGCCCTTGGACAAGTTTGCCGCCCTTGCTCTTGTCCTTGCCCTTGTCCTTGCAAGATGGGCCGCCGCCGTCCTTGTCCTTGTCCTTGCCCTTGCCCTTGCAAGGTGGGCCGCCGACGTCCTTGTCCTTGTCCTTGCCCTTGCCCTTTCTGCAAGGTGGGCCGCCGACGTCCTTGTCCATGTCCTTGCCCTTGCCCAAGGCGCAAGGTGGGCCGCCGACGTTGTCCTTGTCCTTGTCCTTGCCCTTGCCCAAGGCGCGGCCGACGCTGCCATGCGGGGCGGCGCGCGACGGCCGCGGCCGCGCCTTGGCCGCGGCCGCGGCCGCGAGCAGCGCGCCTGGCGGCGGCGCCGCAGGCGGCGTCGGCCGCATGCGGCCGACGCCGCCGTCGTCGCTGCCGAACTCCTCGAAGTCCTCGTCGTAGCTGTCGAACTCCTCGAGCGACGCCATCGCTGCAGCGAGGCTGCAGCTCGCCAAGCTGCATGATGGGCTTGGTTTCCACCACCAGTACCATAAGTTGGAGGGAGAGGTCCTCCTCCTCCTCTTCTTTCTCCTCCTCCTCCTTCTCCAACATATGGTACAGTGGTGGTGGAAACCAGTCCCATCACTGCAGCTGAAGCTGCACTCGGGCGCGCGGGCGCGCGACGCTGCAGCGCGCGAAGCTGCAGCTGCAGCTGCGCGGAACAAAAACAGCGGCGGTGCCAACGACGAATACGATGGCGACGACGCTGACGACGATGGACCCCTGCTAACCAAATCGACTGACCCCCCAAAGTAACATCACCCCGCAAAGTAACATCACCCCCAACTGAACCTCCGAAGGCCAACGACTGGATTGACCTCCCCAGGGCTGCCCCCTCAGGATAGGAGGAGGAGGGGGAGGAGGATGGGGGGGAGGAGGAGGATTGGAGGGAGAGGAGGAGGGGGGGGAGGAGGGGGGGCAGGAGAAGGAGGAGGAGGAGGAGGACACTGATGAGGAGGAGAAGAAGGAGAGGGAGGAGGAGGAGAAGGAGGAGGAGAAGGAGGAGTAGGAGAATGAGAGGGAGGATGAGGAGGAGGAGGAGGAGGAGGAGGAGGAGGAGGAGGAGAGGGAGTATGCGGAGGCAGGAATAGGCAGAAGGAGCGGGGGGGCGGGGCATGGGTGCCAACTGGTTGTCTTCCTCCTCCTCCTCCTCGTCATACTCCTCGTCCTCGGCCTCCTTCTCCTCCTCCTCCTCCTCCTCCTCTTCCTCCTCATCATCATCATCATCCTGCTCCCCCTTCCCCTTCTCCGAGGTGCTGGCAGCGAGCGGTGGGAACCTGTGAAAATGAGGGCGTTCCAGAACGTCGTCCTCAATGTCGTCGTCCTCCTGATCACCCTCCTCCTCCTCATCATCATCCTCCCTCCACCTTCTTCTCCTGCATGCACTGCTCTGAATTACGTCGTCTTTAACGCCGTCGTCGTTGTCTCTGTCGCCGTCGCCGCCGTCGCGATGCTGTATCCGACTGAAACAGTGGTGCTGCAGCACTGACCGCGCGCGCGCCGCGCGCCCGTCACTTCCGCGGCTTCTTCGCGACGTGGTATTGGACTGCCAGCGCAAACGCTGCCTCGCGGTCCCCGCGCTGAAGCGCTTCCCGAATCATGTCGCACACAAGCTTCCACATGCCAACCTTGGTATCAGCATCGCGCTTGCGCGCGGCTGCAGTCGCGCGCGGGGCTGGCGCATCACTGGGGGCTGCAGCCGCGGCCCTCGTCGACGTCGGAGGCGGTGGTGGCGGCGGCGGCGGCGGAGGAGGGGGAGTAGCCGCATATGTCGCATCCGATGCAGCGGACTTCGCCTTCGGCGGCGGCACTGGCTCCGAGGGAAGCCGCCATGGCGGCGTCGCTGCACTCATGTTGGCAGCCGTTGATGTTCTGATCACAGGTGGCTGCGAACCACATGCAATAACATAAAGCGAACAGGTGGGCTGCAAGCGCGATCGAAGCGCTACATCAACACGCCAGACACACAACATGTAAGTCAGCGCTGCGGCGCGACGCAAAAATCTGATATCGGCACGCCAGACACCCGAACGTAAATCAGCGCTGCAGCACGATGGACTCCAAACACACGAAACGTAAGTCAGCGCTGCAGCGCCGTGAGGTCACACATCGACGGCGGCAACGCGTGAGAGGCACACTTGATCGTAGCGTCGTCGTGCTGCAGCACGCTTGATCATACCAACGACTCGCAACGACACCAACAGTAGCGAACATTGGGGGGATCCACCACCAATCCGCAATTATTATCCCAATCCTCCTCTTCCTTCTCCTCCTCGCCCTCGTCCTCGTGCTCGTCCTCCTCGCTGCCATTCTCAATCGCACTGCCGACCGTGATCGCACGCCCCAGCGATGCGGTCGACCGAGCGCGCCGCAGCTCAGCCCGAGTCGGCCTCCTCCTCCTCCGCATCGCCCTCCGCCTCCGCTTCCATCTCCTGGAGCTCATCCGCTTCGCAATCCTTGAGTTCGGCGGTGCACCGCTTCGCCGCGGCTGCTTCAGCGTCATCCTTGCTGCAGCCGCGGTTTGTGCGGAACAAGGCCGTCCTGCTGCAACCGCAGTCTGTGCGGACGGCCCGCCAAGCTTGGAGCCGCTGCACCCAATAGATGCGGGTGCCGCAAGGAACGTCGGTCTCGTGGCGCCGCGGGCGCTTCAGCAACGTGCTCGCCTCTGCCGCCTCCGCCGCCTCCTGAAGCAATTTGGCCTTGATGTACTCTACGCCCTTCTCGTGCAGCACCACCTGCAGCTTGTCCCTCCCCCCCCTATGAGGTGGGGGAATGACAATCTGCAGCTCTGTGGCCTCAGTATCGCCAAACGGCGGCAGCTGCACTGTCTTGAAGCACTTGTCCACTGGAACCTGGCGACTGGCGCGGCCGGACCGCGTGGTCGGGCGGCGGCCTGGCTCCGCTGCAGCGAAGAGCGTCGTCGGCGCCGTTGGCCCCGACGACGCGGTGCGCTGATTTTTCAGCCACGTTAGGAACATCGTGCCTCGCAAGCCCTGAGCCTTGCCGCACACCCACTTGCTCCAACCTGCGGTGGTCACGGTGATACACTCGCGGTCTCCGATGACCTCGACGGCCGCGACCAGCTCGCGCCCCGTACGGTTGTCGTGCAACACGACGCAGTCGCGCTTGATCGTCGCCATCGCGCGCGCGGCGCGCCGAGGCTGCAGCCCGAGCGCGGTCGCACTTCAGCGCCAAAATTGCTGCGATGGAGTGATGAGGCAACATGTGCGCGGACGAGGTGCTCATGATGAGGTGCGCTGCAGCGCATGTGAAAGATGAAGCGAAGAGCAACGATCACATCGAGCACAACAGTGATGACGAAGCCGCTGCAGCGGCATGTCTGTGGGAAAGGCTGATGTCAGCACCAATATTGTACAGTCGCTGCAGCGACGATGCTGGCGCAACGAATCGTTCCGCGCGCTGCAGCGCCGCGGCAAGTATCGCACTTCGCACCAACCCGCACACTGTTTACACCAATCGGAGGGCCACGCTCGGTGCCGTCATGTGCGCTCGCCGCTCCTTAAGCCCCCTCATCCTCCTCCCTATGCCAAACCTTACCCTGCCTCCTCCTCCTCCTCCTCCGCATCACCCCTCCCTCCTGCCTCATCCTCCCGCGTGGTCCCTCTATATCGCCAGCTCAGGCCGTCCTGAGCTTCTTGGCTGGCCGCGGCTGCAGCCGCGGCCACGGCTTCACCACCAGGAAGTCGCCCGCGGACAGGGCGCAAGTGTTATGCATCTGGGGCACCCCCACCTGCACCTTGTTGACGCCTGTCCCGAACGTCACGGTCTCCTTTCGGAGCTCCATGTTGGGCTCTGAGTCGGACTTTGCCACCACCCAGAAGGGGCTGACAAAGGCGTCGGGGCCCCGCGACCCCTCAGCGGGGGGCCCTGCGAACTGCGGGCCCACGAAGAACTCGTAGAGGCCAACCTTCCCCAACGAGATGCTCTCCGCAACGCAGCCCGTGCTGACCCGCGTGGGCGAGGCTGAAATGCGACCACTCCCACCGCGTGGAGCTACATGGCGCGCAGTCGGTAACATCACTGACCTCGTCGCTACGGCCTGACGTGCCCCGAAATCCTCGCTACCTCGTGCTCAGCGCAGCGCTGCAGCGCGGCGTCGTCGGAGGGGGGCGCGGACGATTGCGGAAGCACAAGTCTGACGAGCTCACCCACTTTGAACGCTCGCTTGCAGCGCACGGCAGGTGGGTCCTGCAGGATCTCCAAGTGCAAAATGTTCGCCTGGTACTTCAGCGCTTGGAGCCGCAGCGCCATGTTGCATGCCCCCTTGAACGCGTCCATCGCCCAACCCTCGTGGGCTGGCGGCAAGTGCTCCTTCGTGAACGGCAACTGCTCCTGCGCCCTGGACGTCAACTTGTAATTCTCGAGCAATATGTTTACTTCAATCCGCCCGCTCGGCTAACTGCTCCGTGCGCTGCAGCGCATCGACCAACCCATTGCAACTTAAGTACAGGAAATACAATATCGCAGTTACTACCTCCTCCTCCCCCCTCCCTGCTCCCTGCGCGGGCGGCGGGGTGGCTGCAGCCGCGCAATGGAGATCTCTTCGCCCACCAGGTCGCCGTGCAACTTCTTCTGAGCGGTGATCCCATTCTCCGAGATGGAGAGCACCTCGAAGACGTCATCCACCTCCTTCTTCTGGACGATGTGCTCCCCCACGTCGAACCCTGCGCGCCGCATGCGGAAGACGTTGCTCTTCAACTCAGCGGCCGACGACGCTGCCGCGCGCGGCGCGTCTGCATCGGCGCTCGCTGGGAACTCGGGTGCGCCATCGCCTTGCTTGTCGGTCTGCGCCGCCTTGCCGAACTCGATCCCCAAGCTCTTCATCTGCAGCTGGGCTGGCTCCCCGAGCTCATGGAGGAAGACCTCTCTGGAGGGTCGCTGCAGCGACATTGAATGGCGAAAAGCAGGGAGGGAGGGAAACAAGGAGCACACGAAAGGTGGCGTGAGAAGATACCTGTGCTATATCTGCTACGCATCCGAAAGTGCGGTCTCCTGGCGCTCGCTTCTTCACCAGGTACATGGCACAGCGGACATCCAACTTTGTGATGTGCAAGAAGCCCTGCTCCGCTCCGATATCCAACCTCTTCACGAGCGACCTTGCGTCGGCCATGAGGTTGTCGGCCGCAGCCACGTCCGCCTTGCGGGACGCGACGTGGACGATCTCGTTTGCCTTGATCCGCCCATCGCTTCAGCGATTGCGTTTGGGAATAAAGCAATGTAACGGTGCGTGTGTGTGTGTGTGTGTGGGGGAGGGGGGAGGGGTGGGTACGCAGTTCTAACAATGCAGCGCAATGCATAGATGCGCTGCAGCGCATGTCACTACAAGGGGGCGCCGACAAGCTTATGGATGGTCCTGCACATGCTATCCACCACGTGCTCGCCTGAATAGTTGGCCTTCACGAGCGCCGCTACGACATACGGGTGCGACTCCTGGTGCTTCCCCCATTTAATCGAATTCAACTTGCGCCAAAATTCAGAGCCGCACATCAAAGTTTGCCCCGAGACGTCCACATTCGTGAAGGTCTTGAGGGCTTCATCTATTTCACGGAGAAGTTCTCCGTTTTGTGGCCCGAGCTCAACAAACTTGCACAAGTCAGCGATCCACGCCTTGCAAGGTGGGTTCGCGTGGCCCGCTTGCTCGGCGATGTCGCGCCAATCGGGCTTGCTGGAACCCTCAGCGAGGCTGTGTGCCAAGAGCATCCGCCCACCTGCCTGCAGCAAGCGCCGAGCCGATCAAGTGCTGCAGCACTGTAAGATATAATGCTCCTGCTCCTCGTTCTCACCTCCTCCCCAACGCGCTCCCACTCATCACCCTCCTCGTGCATCATCCTGGTCCTTACTACATACCGCTATATACTATAGTGGGGATAGGCTGCAGCCTGACCGAATGATCTCGGTCTCGTGAACCGCCTCCCTGACGTCGGCGTTCAAAGCCCTCTGCACGAAGTTCTTGAGGCCCTTCACTTTGGCCACCGCGTGCTTGATGATCAACCACGTCAGGCCCTTTTTGACTGCCGTCGCAAGTTGCGGATGCAACGCGCGCAGCTTTTCGGAGTCGATGTTGTCCCGAGAGTCTGCCAGCGCCTTCACTGTGGTCGGCGCCTTGGCCAGCACGCAGCGGAGGAAGACGTTCGTGTGGGAGCCGCCCACTGACGTATACCGCAATGAGTCCAGCGGGGGGCACCGACCCCCGCTGAGCCGCGAAAGGCGGTCGTTCGCCATCGCGGTCTCTTCCAACTGCGCCCCCTGCGGGGCCTCGAAGGCAGTGGCTGCAGCCGTCTTGGCCAAGACGAAGCCCTGGGCGCAAATCTTCGCGCCTAAATTGTGAGCCCGCGCAGGGTTCACTAACGAACCGCTGCGGTTCCGAATGTCGATGCCCATCTGGTTCGGTGGGACCTGCTGGTAATACGCTAGCCCCTCCGCCAGCAGGAACTCCTTCAGTTGATCCCACCCCGATGCCAACCTCCCCGAGGAATTGCTTTCCTCGATGTACTGCAAGATCTGCTCCTCCTGACGCGCCTGCAGCGCCATGCCAGCGCTATATATAGCGCCGAATGCAACGTGCGAGCCCGCGGGCGCGACGGCGGATGCGGCGCGCGGCCGCAGCTTGAGACAAGCTGTCGCGCGGCGTGCGCGTGAACATCGACTTGCATGGACATGCAACTTGCGAGCAAAAATGTTGATCTGGGCTGCAGCCCGAGGCCCATGAAGCACGAGCGCGCACGCGCTGCAGCGCGATGCGACATCACGACGACAACCATTTTTTTGCGCTGCAGCGCAAAGTAACATACGTGCTATCAAATTTGGAGCGCTGCAGCGCTCAATGCGACCATTGAAAAACAACGAATACAACAAAACATAATTGACATGTGCATTCAAATTCCTTGCAAACGGAGCTGGGCGAAAATGAAGATCCGAACAACGTGCAACTAGAAAACATGCATTTAACTCAACATTCAGCGCTGCAGCGCTTCATCTTCAGCGCACGCAGCGCTTCATGTTCATATAAATCCGAAGGCAGCGCTGCAGCGCTTCTCATATTTAAAGCAAAAATCCAGGACACCGACTCCAAATCAAAATGCAAAATTTGTAGCGCTGCAGCGCTCAACGAACAAACTCAGCTCTTTCAAGACGTGGATTTACCTTTTTTTCCCTGTGCATGGCCCTTGGATAACAAGTGCAATGTAACCGCTAAGTCACTTATAACCTACTTAGCAAACTAGCTATAAGCGGTTATAAGTGGTTAGCTAAGTGCGCTAAGCACTTAGCTAACTGGTTATAAGTGGATAGCTAAGTACTTACTAAGTCATTACTAAGTGGGCCACTTAGTAATGACTGAGTAAGTACTTAGCTAAGTCCGCTAACTACTTACTAAGTACTTAACTTAGCGTAGTAAGTATGCTAAGTACTTAGCAACCGCCGCGGCCATCCAAGTGCGCGCGGGCGACTGCGCCGAGCCCCGCCGGATCGGCATCGCGCAGTCCGCGCGCTCAGGCCCGAAGCCGCTGGGGGCGCGAGGGCGACGTTCCTCGCGCGGACGCGGCAAATGCGCCCGCCCCCCCCGCCGGCGCACCAGCCGCCCCAGCGCCCTCGTCGCCGAGCCCGCCGCTGCCGCGCAGCACGGGTGCAGCGAGATCGTGGAATTCACCGGGCGGGCGCGCGGCGAGCTCCTGCGCGCGGCGGCTGCGCTCCAGCGCGACTCGGCCACCCTGCCCGCGCGGCAATTCGATGCAACGACGAATCCAGAGCCCCGGTCGCAGCGGCGCGCCGAGGCCGCCTCCTAAGCGAGCCCGAAGGGATGGGCGACGACTGGCGCGCCCGGCCGCGCCCGCCCACCGCGGGGCCAGAGCCCAACAGGCACGTCAAAGCCGAATGGCGGGCGCCGGTTGCACAGCGGCGCCCGCCGCAGGACCATTGCAGAGAGCTGCCACGGACCAGAGCAGTGCAACGCCTTTCCAGCCGCTTCGGTCGAATTCGCGCGCCGGACGCGCGCGGCGTGGGATGCGAGTGGGATGCGAGTTTCACCCGCGAAGCGCGGGCGCGCTTTGCGCAGGGTCAAAGCCTTGAGTGCGCTGCCGCGCGCGCGGAGCATTCGGAAGGACAAGGGGGCGCCCGCCCGGCCTGGCGAAAAGCGTGGGATCCCTGGAGTGCCCGAGCGCCGCTCCCCGCTTCATCGAGACGTGCTCCCCGTGTTTTCCGGTGCCCCAGAATGCGTCGTGAGGCGCGGCAGAGAGCTTGTCTCACGCGTGCGCATCGCGACCGGCGACGACCAGGACGAGCGCGGGATAGCCATGCCCGCGCGCGCAATGACATTCAGTTCCCCGTCCAAGGACGTCCCGCAAGCGGCGGCTCGCTCTGATTGCGACTGCCGGCGCCGGAAGAGCCGCGCCGGACATGGAGACCGCGGCCAGCGAAGCTGCTGCAGGGCTACAGAGCACTCGCATCCCCAGAATGAAATAGCCCCCCAGCACACGGCTGCCGCCGCGCCCGCCGAGCGCTGGCTCAGTCCGTCGCGGCGACGCCGGCGTCCGCTAGGCGCGCGGCGAACGCGGCGGACTACTGCGCGGCGAGAACGAAAACAACCATTAGTGCAGGACACGCTTGGCCCCGCAACGCAGCGTCTCATCGCAGGCGAGCGACGCATCGAG
Organism: Prorocentrum cordatum; assembly: GCA_963575745.1. NCBI lineage: Eukaryota > Dinophyceae > Prorocentrales > Prorocentraceae > Prorocentrum > Prorocentrum cordatum. The sequence continues at coordinate 484,975 of CAUYUJ010014360.1, read as the reverse complement.
CAGGAGGGCGCAAACCTCGTTCGCGAGGGCTGGGCGGACCGGCGCCCAGCGAGCGCGGCAGAGGCAACAGGAATCCGCGCGCGTGGAGCTGCCCTCGCTGACGTGGCAGGGCGCAGGGCCCGCGCCTCGCACTCAGCGCGAACCGCGCAACGCAGCCCTCCCCCTGCGAGCTCGCCATTTCTGTCGCGGCCGGGGCTGGCGCAGTCGAAGCAGAAGCAAATCTGAAGACCGTATCCTGCAGAGCGGCGGCAACGGTGCACGAATGCAAACGCACCCTCAATTGCAACGCCGCCGCGGACGGACACCTGTTCCCCGGCGCGCGGCCGACGGGGCCCCAGGGCGTCCAGGCGTTGCGCGTGCTCGCGGTGCTGCGCCCTGCTAAAGAGCAGGCCTGCCAGGCCAGGCGGCGCGTGGCCGCGCCGCCGACCGCTTCCGCCGAGCGCTGCCGCGAGGACGAGCGAGGGCGAGAACCTCCAGGGGAAGGGCGAAGACGAAGAAGGGGAAGACGCAGAAGGATAATATGCACAATGAGACCAGCGCCGGAACGGCGACGACGACGATGACGACGGCGAGGAAGGCGCGCGCGCCATGCTGGCGGGGGGCGGCGGCGGCGCAAAATCTGGCGCGAAGCACGTTGTCGCCAAGACGTCCAGCCATAGAGGCGACAGGCTGCGCCGAGGCGAGACGCTGGGGGACAAGGGCCACTGCCGCTACGCGCGCTTCGTCGACGGGATCTCACTCTCTAGAGCAGGCGATCCGGACCTTTTCTTAACAGGTGGGCGTCTGCCACCACTTCGATTGCCGCTGCGCCCTCTCGGGAACGCGCGAGCAAGCACTGCGCCGCGCCGCTGCAGCAGCGCAGAACGTGGGCCCGCAGCGCCAGCGCTCGGCGACCGATGGAGGAAAATACGATGCAGTTTACAATGCCTGTTACCATTCCTGCGCGCGCTGCCCCAGCGCCGACGAGCGCGCGAACCCGCTTCTCTGCGGCCCCCTTCTGTTCCTGCCGATAGAGGACATGGGCCAGCGCCTCGCGTTGCTGCGGGCGAACCTGCATTCGAAAATGACAGACAGGCGATGACTCCCGGTTCGGTGTGCTCGAAGAAGCGAGATCGAAGCGCCCCTGGATCGCGCGGCCAAAAAGCACGTTGCGGCCAGGCGCGTCGGTGTCCCGCGCGACGCGACCGCGTTCAAGGGCGCGCTGATTTCAGTGCCGGGCGCCCCTTGCAAAAGGGCACGGTTTCGAGGTCAGTTTGCGCCGAGCGCCGCGCATCGAAATCCTCCGCGCCGCGCCGCTTGATTTGAGCGAGTCGCTGGTCCCTTCGTGGGGGATTTCTTGACACTCCGCTGCCGCGGCGAATGGCAGGCGCACTCCGCTCGCGAGATTGCGTTGCATTTGGGCCGCACCGCGGGCGCGCGGAGCACGGCGAAAGAAAGCTCGAGACCGCGCGCGCGCCGCCGACTCTGTCAAGGATGGCGCCGACGACGACGAGGCGCCTCCACCAGCGGCGCGTTCGGTAATCGAGGATCGGCGGCGGGCGCAATGAGTGCGCGCGAGGGGGAGGGCCTTCTCGGAAGGCGGCCGGACTTCTCGGAAGCGTCCCCGCCTTGCAAGAAGCCGCTGGCGGGTTCGGAGAGGGCTAGCTTCCCAGGCTAGCTTCCCAGACTAGCTTCTCAGAAGGCAGAAGAAGCGCCAGCGCATTTTGAGAAGGCCGCCCCCTCTCACTCCCCCCATGGCCCCGCCGCCGAGAGGACATCGGCGGCGCGCCCGCGGACTTGGACGAGGGCGCCCCCCCCCCGTTGCGCCCGGGGATCGGCGGGAAATTTGCGTGCCAGCGGCGGCCGTGACGCGCGCGCTTGCGCGCGCCGCAGAGCGCGCCGCAGCTGGGCGCGCGGGGCGCCCGCGCGACGCCCGCGGGTTTCGCCGATACGCTCGGCCCTGCACACGACCATCTGCAGAGCAGCTACCCAACTCGACCCCGCACCAACCGCCATCTGGGATCAGAGGCTGCCGCCGCGCTGAAACACCAGGCAGAGGTCGCACGGCGCGCGCGGGAATGCCAGGACGGCGGTGCCCTTGACGGCGCCGCTGATGACAGCCCGCACGACAGCGCCGAGGGCCCGACAGCTCCTGTATCACTCACAGAGGAAGCGGCGCGGCTGCCACAGAGAATCGCGCCCGACGTTCACGGGCGAAGCCCCCTCTGGCTGGCCAGAAGTGTAGCAGACGCCCCTGCGCTGAATGCGGACCAGTTCGGGCCCGTCGCTCTCCTTGCAGCAGACGCGCAAAAAGGGTGAGGGCAGCGAGGCGTGCCGGAACGCCTCAACTCCGCGGGCCGCATAGCACGCATGCTCTTTCTGGGCGGGGGTGGATGCGGCAAAACGCGCGTAATCAATTTGGTCATCGCGACTCCTTCCATGGAGATCTGGGGCGACAGATGCGTGGTCAAGGCTGCGCCTTCCAACGAGGCTGCCTCGGGAAAATGTTGCACTGCGCGCGGCAGCACCGCTCGGAATCATCCCTCTGGATATCAATTCGCTGAGCTGCACCCCAGAGGCGCAAAAGGCTTTGCAGCATGTGCGGGCGCCGCGCGGAGCTCTGATCATCGACGAGGCGCCACAGGGAGCAGCGCCGCTGTACTACGCAATGGCCCTGCGCTGCATGTGCGGGCGCGTCGCAGCCCGCAATCTCGAAGTCGCCCAGTGCGCCGAGCCCGCCGACAGCCTCGGCTCCATGCCGACCGTCCGGCTCCGCTACCAGCTCCAGCTGCCTCCCGCGCCAACCTCGGCTGGTCTCTTCGGGGAGCTCCCGACGAGGCGCCCACCGTGCATCGGGCCGGCGTAGACATTTTCAGACGGACCAAGAAGCGGCTCACTGGCCCAGACTTGATTACCGCGCTGGCCCGCAAACGCAGCAATCCACAAACAGTGCTTGCACTCAGGGATTCTCATGTCTCTTCTAAGGATCTGGGCTTGAAACTTGGTCTGGCGGCTACGTGCTTGCCGTCGCCGCCCCCTCGCCGCCCGCCGTGTGGGCCTGGGGCTCGGTCTGGCGGTTCCGTGCTCGCCGTCAGCGGCCCCGCCGCCGCCTCGTCGCCGTCCCTCGTCTTGGGCCTTGCGTCGCATTGCAGTCCAATCGGTTGCAGTCCAGTCTATTGCAGCGCAGTCGATTGCAGTCCAACCGACTGCTCACACCACATGCATGAGTATGTTAGCTCCTGGCACAGACATGGCGCTCCAAACTCGAACGGTCGGCGGTGTACTCGCCGTCGCCGCCCCGTCGCCGCCTCGTCGCCGCCCGTCGTCTGGGCCTTGCTTCGCATTGCAATCCAATCGGTTGCAATCCAATCATTTGCAGTGCAATCGATTGCAATACAATCGACTGCTTACGCCACATAGATGAGAACGTTAGCTCTTCGAACACATAAGGCATCGTGTAGCTAAGGACCTTTGTTTTCGCATTGCAATACAATCGGTTGCAAGCCAATCATTTGCAATGCAATCGATCGCACATCAATCAGCTGCTAACGCCACACAGATGAGTACGTTAGCTCCTGGCATAAACATGCCGCTTGCTAACACCACACAGATGAGTACAGTAGCACTTGGCGCATGTCTGGCATCACATAAAGTAGGGCTTTGTTTCGCATTGCAGTCAGATCGTTTGCAACCGAACCAGCTGCAATCCGATCGATTGCCATCCGCTCGGTTGCTAGTACCACGTAGACGAGCAGCACACAGCTTGCACGTGCGAGCGCATGGCGCTCAGGTTTCCGCACCGGCTATGAACTCATCTCGAGGACGTGAGCGCCTACACACACTCACACACACACACACACACACACACACGCTTGAGGGCCTGCTGCCTCGAGGCTCTCGAGCCGGTGTTGCGCCGCCGCCGTCCGGCGCGCCAGCTGTCGGTCGCCGCTCGTGGCCGCCCGGCGCCGCCCCTCTTCGCCGCTAGCTCTCGCCGCTCGCTGCTGACCACTTGCTGCCGCGCGCCGCGCCTGCGGCCGCCCCTCGCCGCCGCCCGCCGCCGCCGCCGACACTGCTTCGCTGTGCACGTCATGTCTGCTTCATGTCTTTGACGGTCGAACAACACGCACCCATGCCCATAGGGGGGGCGGAGGAGGCTAGGGGTGCGTGTTGTCGGATGGGGGTCCCCGCTCGAACGGGAGCATCCCCCAGGGTCCGACAACTCGCACCCATACCCATAGCCAGTTCCCCTCCTTTCGACCCTCCTATGGGTATGGGTGTGAGTTGTTCGCTCGTCATGTCTTGGCATTGCTTTGCGCTGCTTCTCATTGTATTGCTCTGCCTTGCTTTGACTTGCTTCGCGTTGCGCCGCCACTCAGGTTCCGGGCAACTGCCACGCCGCGCGCGGCCGTGCTCCGCCGCGAGCGCATCTGCCGCTTCCTTGCGGCATGGCGATGGTGCGCCACCCGCTTGCGAATGTTTTCTTGTCGGATGTCTTGGTTCAGCTCACCGATTGGGCACCCTGTTCCAGATTTCTGTTTGCCGAAGCGTTTTGCCTGTCGGCGACAATCCATCGCATACGTAGACGCAATATCGTCAAATTGACATTTGGCCAGAACCGCTTACTCACTCGAACCATTGGCCAACTCCGCTCCGCATGTTTCGCCGCCCGCGCGGCAAGTATCGACTGTCTCGTAGCGCCGGCGACGCGCTTGCGACAGAGCAGCGGGCCGGTTCTACTGGCATCGTGAACTAGCGAGTTGTTCTCGGGCGCGCGGCTGCCGGCGCTCGCGACGTACGACGCACTGCTGAAACAACCAGCGCTGCTACAGAGCACGAGGAAAGAGTACCGCGAAATCGTACGCCGAGAGAACGCGCCTCTGTTGCAGAGCACGGGAGCTGTGTACCCTCGGCCGAGCAGCGGACGTTGCTACGTGGTGGCCGCCCGGTCCTCTTTTTCGCAGCTGCGATTTTCCGGTGCTCGAGGGAAAATATGTTTTCCCAGAGCGCAGCGCACACTTCTGAATTGCTTCCTGGAGCACCGCGCGGAGTGCCATATACACATCAATTGCGTCGTCATCGTCGTCATCGCCTTCAATATTGCGCTGCCTAGATTGCATCGCGTAGATTGCAAGAGATCGCTGCAAGAGATTGCACAACACATATTGCACAACAGGAACTGCACCACACAAAGTTGCACAACATAGACTGCACAACATACACGGCAACGCATAGACTGAACCACGCAGATTGTTGCGAAGCATGCATGGTTAGAGACACATTCATTGGGATCCACGCAGGCTAGCATAAGGGCGACGCAAAAAAGACGGGGCCGTCTGCGCTGACATCGGCGCGTAAGCTACCCGCTTAACTAAGGTCGCGCGTAAGCGCCTTCGTCACCAATAGGGGGTACTGCGCTGGCTGCCCGCGTAAGCGCGTAAGGTCGGTATGTCATCTCGCGTAAGACCCGTTTTTGATCGTGGTTCTTTCGTCCTTCTAGTATTATGCTTGATTATCCGTGAGGAGGCCCCGAGGGAAGGCCGCCAATGCCAAGTGCGACAAGCGTCGTGGCGCCCTCTGCCGCCGTCTGGTCGACGGCTGCCAGCTGCTCGAAGCTCCTTGAAACCAAACGCAAGTTTTTAATGTTGATCGACGCGCGAAACGCGGCCCGCGGGGTCAGAATTTTGCGTTTGCAGTCGCCAGCTTCGGCGCGAATCTCGAAAGTTTGAGGTTCTGGGGCGCCGCCACGTCGCGGGAAAACTTGCGTGCGTTTGACTTCAAGGAGGGTTGCAGGTCTGTGTTCCAGGTTCTGGGGTGATAGCCGATTAAAGGGCGCAAGGCGCACGCTTTTCATCGCCTCTGCGAGGTGCAAGATCAGCGATTTCTTCTCGCTTGCTCCCGCTGCGGAGTCCACCAGTTCATCCAATCCTAAAGTTCACAGAGGTTTGCCCGCCGATGCAGGCACTGTCTTGCGTCTCGCCAGAAGTGCCCTCCGTAGCAGGCACTAGCTGCAAGGCATGTGACCAGCGCTGCAGGTATGCTTTTTCAGACGGTCAGCCTGGCTCGCATATCCCAGCAGGCCTCTTTACGGGGGCCGCCACCATCGGGTGTGCGAGCGCGCGTGATGCGTTGCCCCTTGGGGGGGGGGGGGGGGGGAAACGCCCCGTCGCGAGGACATGCAGAACGGCCCATTGGGTGGCTCCTTGTCGCCTGCTCACCCTGGGTTTGGCCTCCAGACTGGGTAACAACGGGGGCCTCCCTAATGGGCGCCCCCCAGTAGTGCAGTGCGTGGTTTGGGTGCGACGCGGCAAAGCACATGCTCCAAACGCCCCTCCCCCTCTTCCCCCCTTCTCTCCTCCCTCTCACCCTTTCCCCTTCTCATTCCTTCTCCCTCCTCCCATTTCCTCGCGCCCGCAGTTGGCCCCGTAAACGGCAGGGCCGCTTTTTGATTCCCGTTTTCAAGAAGCCTGTAGTGGAACGACAATTGTTAGTTTCTTCTTCCCGGAAAGGGCATAAGCCCAGGGTTCTCTTTTAGTTGGTTTACCTCCAGGTTTGACTTGAGGTGGGCAGGCGAATTTCTTTTGCGATGAATATCGAGGTCAAAGTGGGACGGCACATTCAAATTTGAGGATGTCCCCAGCGAAACGCTGGTTTTTGAAATCGCGATCGATCAATCAAAGGGTGCGGGACACGTTTTGGTCAGGGGCATGGATTACGTAATGCCTATAGATTGGCTCCATCCAGGGGTACGTATCTGTGTGTTTTACGTGTGTTCCTATCGATGGGCCCTCTCGTTACCTATAGATTGGCTCTCTCCAGGGGCACGAATACGCATTTTTTTTGATACGCATATTCCTGTAGTCTCCAGGCACACGTGTGTTCCCATAGATTGGCCCCATCCAGGGGCACGCATGCGTGTGTTTCCGTATGTTCCTATAGATGGGCACTCTCATTATTTATTTGTTCAGCAGAATCTTCGAACAAAGCCGAGGACTGGAGCCCCGACCGCGACACGGAAAAGCGCCCCACGCGCAGGAATTCCGAGGATATCTCGCGCGTGCCGCGTCTCGCGCGCAGGAATTTCGAGGACGTCTCGACTAATTCGCTTGTTTGTCCTGGATGTCTTTGGATTTGACAGGACGTCTCGAGCGCAACGCTTGTTTTTCATAATTTGTTGGGGATGTCTCCAGCGAAACGCTGGTTTCGCAACATTGGGGGATGTCTCGAGCGGGGGCCTCGTGGGCGGCCAGAATTCAGAGGATGTCTCAGGCGAAATTGCTGTTTTCACGCCCCGCTCGCAGGAATTCCGAGGATGTCTCGCGCGTGCCGCGTCCCGCGCGCAGGAATTTCGACGAGGACGTCTCGACTAATTCGCTTGTTTTTTTTGATGTCGTTGGATTTTGACAGGACGTCTCGAGCGCAAAGCTTGTTTTTTCATAATTTGTTGGGGATGTCTCCAGCGAAACGCTGGTTTTGCAACATTGGGGGATGTCTCGAGCGGGGGCCTCGTGGGTGGCCAGAATTCAAAGGATGTCTCGGGCGAAATGCTTGTTTTCACGTCCCGCTCGCAGGAATTCCGAGGATGTCTCGCGCGTGCCGCGTCCCGCGCGCATGAATTTCGAGGATGTCTCGACTAATCCGCTTGTTTTTTCCAGGAGTTCCTTGGATTTTGTCAGGACGTCTCGAGCGAAACGCTTGTCCCCAGCACGTTCCGTCGCGCATCACCTTCCGCGGTGTGTCCCCATGGCACGTCCCTTGGCACGTCGCCTAGCGCGTCCCTTGGGACGTTTCGCGGCGCGTCCTCCTGGCATGTCCCCCTGTCAATTAGCTCTGCGGCAGCTACTATGTGTTCAGGCAGCTCGAGCTTAAGATCCAGATCAGTTCGGTCAGGACCCGGATGCAAAGGAGGACTCGATCCACAACGCTATAGAGCGCAATCGCGGCATGGCACATCGCAATTCAGCACGGCGCAGCACAGCACAGACTTCGGCACGGTACATCAAGATCGATACACTCAGCATTGCAATTTGGCACGGTCCTTGGCACGTTCCGTTGGGCGTCTCTTGGCAAGTCCCCCTGGCACGTCGCGTGGCGCGTCCCCTGGCACATCCCGTGGCACATCCATTGACACGTTCCGTAGCGCGTCCCCTTGGCACGTCCCGCGGTGCGACCCCATGGCACGTCCCTTGGCACGTCGCCTAGCGCGTCCCTTGGGACGTTTCGCGGCGCGTCCTCCTGGCATGTCCCCCTGTCAATTAGCTCTGCGGCAGCTACTATGTGTTCAGGCAGTTCGAGCTTAAGATCCAGATCAGTTCGGTCAGAATTCGGATGCAAAGGAGGATTCGATCCACGACGCTATAGAGCACAATCGCGGCATGGCACATCGCAATTCAGCACGGCGCAGCATAGCACAGACTTCGGCACGGTACATCAAGGTCGATACACTCAGCATTGCATTTGCCCGTCACCCAATCAGGTGTTTTTGAAAACGTTGCCATGCGTTACAGTTCTATAGTACTTTCCGGGTTCGTGGGTCGATCATGCTTAGACAACTGTTAGGCACAGCTCCAAGCAAGGTTTGACAGCGACTCCAGGACCAGAACCAGAACCCGCTCTGGGAACAGACAGGCGCCAGAAGCGGCAGACAGACTGCAAACACACGGCCCCGTCGCTTCCAGGGCCCGCCGAGCCCCCGCCTCCCTCCCGGCCCCTGGGCCCTCCTCCCCACGGGCCGCCCTCCCCCTGGCCGCCCTCCCGGGACTCCCGCCTCCCTCATCCCCCTGGCCGTCCTCCTGTCCCCCCTGCCTCCCCGCTGTGCTCCCGCCCCCACCCCATCGGAGGCAGCTCCTGGCAGGTCGAGTCATGACCTCGCCCTGGTCCGAGATCCGGCCTCATCCCGCTTCATCCGGCTGGATCCCGCGCACTCCGGCTTATAATCCCGCTTGGTCCGCGGCCAGGTCCGGCGCAACAGCCCTCCAAGTGGGCTCAATTCTCCCTAATCGTTCCGACGAAGACCTCCCAGTATCGGGCCGAGCGAAAGGGGGGGATATGGAAGGGGGGGGTCCGAAATCTGCCGCGCGCAGCTGGTCTCGGCCCCGCCGCCGGGCCCGTTCCTCGATGCGTGGGCGCCTCCCGGCGCCGGGAGGCGCTGGGAAGATCGGCCGCGTGGGCGGATTCTCTACCCTGCCCTCTGCTATCCCCCCCCCCTTTCGTTCCCCCCGACGCCAGCCGCCTCCCGACCTCTCCCCCCGCGGCCGTCCCCCGGCTGCCCCCGGCGCCCCCGCGCCGCAGAGAGGAGGCGGCCTGCCGCACCGCCCGGGCGGCCCGTCGACCTGCCTAGGCAGCTCGTGCTGCGAGGCCTGCCGGGGCCCTCGCGACGCGCGGCCTCCCCCCCTGCTCCTGCTGGGCTTTTGTTCTCCATCACCACCACCATTGAGTTGGAGGGGAAGGGGGTCCTCCTCCTCCTCCACTCCCTCCTCATCCTCCTCCCTCATGCCTCCTCCTCCTGCTCCTCCTCCTCTGCGCCTCCTCCTCTCCTCACCTACTCTCCACCACTCCTCTCCTCCTCCTCCTCCTCCTCCTCCTCCTCCTCCTCCTGCTCCTCCTCCTCCTGCTCCTCCTCCTCCTGCTCCTCCTCCTCCTCCTCCTCCTGCTCCTCGTCCTCCTCCTCCTCCTCGTCCCCCCTTCAACTTATGGGAGTGGTGGTGGAAAACAGGCCCATCAGCTCCTGCTGCTCTTCTCGAGGTAGACGTGTGCAGCCTCACGCCACACGTATCTCGAAGGAGAAAGCTCTTAGGCCTCCCAGATGGGGTCGGAGTAGATGAGGTCGGGGGATCGCGCCGCATCGCCGATGCATCGGCGATGCATCGGCGATGCGGCTCGATGCGGAGCCTGTGTTTCCCCACGCCGGCGTCGCCGATGCATCGCCGACGTCGCCGATGCATCGCCGATGCATCACCGATTCATCGCCGATGTATGGGCGCTGCGGCGCGATCCTCTAACCTCATCTACTCCGACCCCGTTTAGGAGGCCTCTAGTGTCGAAAGAGAAAATGCACATAAGCATGAACTTTGGGCGCTCCGCGCGGATTTCTCGGATCCGCGCTGGGGCCCCCTAGCGGCGCCTCCGGCGCCGCCCCTGGCGCGCTCCGCGCGCCAGGGAGGGGGGTCCAGCACAAATCCAAGAAATCCGGGCGGACCGTCGAAAGTTTATGTCATGTGTTTTTGTTCTTGCTCTAGTATTGGGAAACATAGTTAGAAAAAGCTTTCTGGGACACGCTGCGAACTCAGGCAGGTTGCTGCGGGGATCCTGGAGCGAAGCCTGAAGGAGCTCCAGGGCTCCCCTGCGGTGCCAGTTTCCAATATGAAACCTTCTTAGCTCTCTGAGGAGCCATCCGGGAAAACAGCGACATGAATATAAACTGTTAGAGGTCCGCACGGATTTATTGGATCGGCGCCTGGGCCCCCCTGGCTGCGCCTCCGACGCCGCCCTTGGCGCGCTCCGCGCGCCAAGGAAGGGGGTCCAGCGCCGATCCAGGAGATCTGCGCGGACCCCCCAAAACTTTCTGCTTACATAGTTGTTGTTTTTCTACCCTCCCTCCGCCTGCTCCATCCCTCCTCACCCCTCCTTGAGGCCTTGGGTCGGGGGCTCCCAGATGGGGTCAGAGTACGTGGGGTCGAAAGATCGCTCCGCGTCACCTGTGCATCGGCGATGCGGCTCGCTGTGGAGCCAGATTTTTTCCGCGCCGGAGTCGCCGGTGCAGCTCCGATGCAGCATCGGCCATACACCGGCTCCGCGGCGCGACCCTCCGACCCCCATCTGTTCCGACCCCATCTGGGAGGCCTTGGATCAGTGGGCCCATCACGCCCCGGAACATCGTAAGGTCGTCCCTCCCCTTCCTCTGCCCTCCTCTCGTCGTCATCCTCCTCCTGCTGCCGTCTCCTCAGACTGCTTCCTCGATGAGCTTTCAGCTTCCCGTCTGCCTTCTCCCCTCAGTCCTCGCCGTCTTCCCCACCGAGCCAGGGGCATAACTGCTTGCCTCCATCAAGCCTTTGCCCATGGGTGGGCGCCCTGCGGGCCGCATAGCTCTCGAGCCTCCCAAGCCATTCGCAACGAGCAGAAGTCCTTGCAGCACTGTCATCCTCGATCGATGCTGGCCAGCTGCTCTGGCCACGCGCTGCACCTGGATTGGACGCGTCGCCTGCGTATTTGCCACTCCAGTGAGCAGTTGTCGCTGCGGTTTTGTCATGATTACCGGGCAGTTTGCTGGACACTGTCCACTCCTGGTAAGGCCGTCGGCCCAGAGCACTTTTAGTGGGTATCTGGACGCCCGAAATGGGTACGGAAAGAATGGGTACAATGCACAACAGCAGTTCCTGTTCGTTTTGAACGGGATTCGCTGTCCACGCCGCCGCGGCCTGTGTCCACTCGAGACAGAAGGCCGCCTGCCCAACAGCGGCCGCTGTCGGTTTGGGACAACATCTGTTCGTACCCATTTCGGGCGTCCAAACCAGGGTGACCTTCAGTGCAGGCACCAGGGGGCCCCCAGATGGCCGAGTGCGATGTTACAGCAGCGGATGGCGCGTTCGGGTTTGCCCCCCCCCCCCCCCCCAAGTCGCGCACCGAAGGTCAATCTTGCCTAAGGTCATTCTTGCGTGCAGCCGATGCGGTCAGGGCCCCCGGAACCGGGGCACTGCTGACCAGGGCATTGTATCCATTTTTTTCCATACCCATTTCGGGCGTCCACAGGATAATCCCAGGCCTCGATTTGAAGAGCGCCAGCGAAACGAGTTGCGCTGTATATAACTAGGTAAGACCCGTGGCATTTGTGTTCCAGGAAAGGGCCTGGGCCCAGGGTTCCCTTTGAGCTGTTTCCCTGGGCCCAGGGTTGTCTTTTCCAGGAAAGGGCCTGGGCACAGGGTTTTCTTTTAGCCTGGCCTCGACTTGGGCAGGGCCGGCGAAGTTATTCTGCGATAAATGACGGGGTCGCGTAAGGCCGGCGAATTCAAAAGTTGATGATGTCCCGAGCGCAACGCTGGTTTTAGAAATTCCGATAGATAAAACACATGGTAAAGTAGATATTTTCGTTTGGTGCGGATGTCTCGAGCGAAACGCTTGTTTGGCAGAAGTTATTGAGAATGTCTCGAGCGAAACGCGTGTTGTGTGTCATAGATTGTTCCTCTCCTGGGGGCCAAGGGGGGGTTCCCGTCTGGGGCATCTGCCAGGACTGCAGCGAAGGGAATGAGGTAATCTCAGCGGTGTGGACTACAGACAGGAGGGTGGGCAAACACAAAAGCGGGAGGAGGACGAGGGGGCCATATAGGGTTCGTCCGCTCCCGCTTCCTGTCTTGCCCAGCTCCCGTGCCTGATCTCACACGGGGCCGGCCCCCTGCCCTGCCTCCCACCAGAGCCAGTTGCGCGCAATAGCGCCTCGTCCCAGAAAATGACCTTCGGTGCGCGTTTTTGGAAGAGCGCGCGGGTGGGTCAAACCCAAGCGCACAGGCCGCTGATGCTGTTGGGCTGTCCTTCATGGGGCTTCACAGGGTGCCAGAAGTCCTTCCAGTCTGGTGGGGGGTCGTCCAGATTTCATCGGATCTGGTCGACGTCTGGACGACGTCTGGACGACATCCGGGCGAAAGTGTGAAGAGGGGGGTCGGAATCTGGACGAAGTCTGGTCGAAATCGCGTTTCTGATAGGACCGCGGAGTTCCACAGAGGCCCCCTATGGAGGCTCACCCAACTTCCGCGCCGCGCGCAATGATCGACAGCCCGCGCACAGAGGCTCATTCTTGCCGAGGGCCACCGCCTGCACGCAGCCGAACGGAGGGGCCTCGTCCAGGGAGGGCAGGGGAGGGGAGGTCGGCAATGCGCAGATTGGGGTGGGGGGGAGTGGGGAAGGCTGAGAAGGAGGCTGCTTCTAAGAAGGCGCGGGCCTCATCTATAGTTGTGGAAGTCGATTATAATGGAGGGGAAGCATGCTGCCAAATCATTTCCAGATGACTAAAAGATGCTCCAAACATTTGTTTATACGTAAATGCATGTTCGAAACATTGTTATTAGAACATGTTTTATACATGTTAAACGCATCTTGAAGTCAATGATAGGATTGTTATTCTCAAATCTATACATCGCCAGAGAAGAAAGAGCCACCACCGCACAGCGAGGGGGGCCGGCCGCTCCCTCTCGCCGAGCGGGTGGCACCCCGTTCCGGGCGCGCCCCCAGATGAGTGCCCAGCACGGAGTGCCACCAGCTCAGGGGGGGTCTTTGGGAACGGCGTCGCTCGCCCAGCCGACGCCTC
>CAUYUJ010014360.1:379527-471602 GCA_963575745.1 Prorocentrum cordatum | reverse complement strand
AGGAGGAGGAGGAGGAGGAGGAGGAGGAGGAGGAGGAGGAGCCGCGTGCCGCCGGGCGGCGCCGGGTCTTCCCACCAACGCTCGATGCTGGAAGGCCCAGCCCTGCTCGCGAGGTGTCCAGCCCAAACCTCCCCTCCTCCCTCCGTTCCACTCACCCTCCTCCTCGTGCTCCTCTTTCACCTCATCCTCCGCTTGCTCAATCCCTCTGCTCCTGCGCCTCCGCCGCCGCCTCCTCCTTGCGGTGTACGTTTCCTGGAAAGGGCGCCGGCCCAGGGTTCCTTTTTAGCACGTAAACTTGATATCGGGCTTCGAATTGCGTAGGGCCGGCGAACCTGTTCGAGTAGTGCAGGCGAATTAACAGATTGAGGATGTGTCCCTAGCGAAACGCCTATGTTATACAAATTGGTCGAGGAGAAATGCCAGTTTTCACATGCACAGGTCGCCAAGAGGGGGTATCTAACATGGTTGTCTTTCTTCAGATGGAGCCACGAGATTTCATGTGTCCAGGCCACCCAGGGGGGTATCTAAGATGGTTGCCATGTGCCCCTTGCTGGAAACACGTGTTTTACATGCCCAGGCCACCCAACGGGTTATCTAAAATGGAGGCCACTCGCTGGAAGCACGTGTTTTTATGTGTCCAGGCCACCCAGAAGGGTATCTAACATGGTTGCCCTGAGCTGAAGCAGTGTGTTTCCACGTCTGTTCCGCTTTGGGGCGAAAGAAACCCACGTGCTTTCACGGTTGTTTTGCACTGGGGCGAAAGGGGCCCACGTGTTTTGCACTTGTTCCGCTCTGGGACGGAAGAGGCCCAAGTGTTTTCACGCTTGTTCTCCTTCCGCTCTGGAGCGAAAGGGGCCCACGTGTTTTCACGCTTGTTCCGGTCTGGCGCGAAAGGGATTCACGTAGTTTTGCACTTGTTCCGCTCTGGCGCGAAAAGGACCCGCGTGCTTTCACGCTTGTTCCGCTCTGGCGTGACATGTACCCACGTGTTTCTACGTTTGTTTCGCTCTGGCGCGAAAGGGACCCACGTGATTTCAAGCTTGTTCCGCTCTGGCGCGAAAGGGGCCCACGTGTTTGTACACTTGTTCAGCTCTGATGTGACAGGGGCCCACGTGTTTTCACACTTGTTCCGCTCTGGCGCGAAAGGGGCACACGTAATTTCAAGCTTGTTCCGCTCTGGCGCGAAAGGGGCCCACGTGTTTGTACACTTGTTCAGCTCTGATGTGACAGGGGCCCACGTGTTTTCACACTTGTTCCGCTCTGGCGCGAAAGGGGCACACGTGTTTTCATGCTTGTTCCGCTCGCGCGCAAAAGGGCCCCATGTGTTTTCATGCTTGTTCCGCCCAGGCGCAGGGAACACGTGTTTGCAGGCTTGTCCCTCTCTGGGGCGACAGGGCCCAACGTGTTTTCAAGCTTGTTCAGCACTGGGGTGAAGGGGACCCACGTGCTTTCACGATTGTTCCGCTCTGGCGCGAAAGGGACCCTCGTGCTTTCACGCTTGTTCCGCTCTGGCGCGAAAGGGACCCACATGTTTTCAGGTTTGTTTCGCTCTGGCGCGAAAGGGGCCCACGTGTTTTCAAGCTTGGTCCGCTCTGGGGCGAAAGGGACCCACGTGTTTCACGTATTTGGGCTACCCATCAGGGGATATTCCACATGTGGTCGACTGGCCCTCAAGAGTTTGGAGGGCAAAACAAATCAACGAATTGGCACCAAATGTGTAACAACTTGACACGTTCCGTCCTGGGGCCCTGGGAAAGCCTCTTGCGCCATCCTGGGGAGGCCTCCTGCGGCGAAAAGGACACACGTATTTTCACGCTTGGTCCGTTCTGGGGCGATAAGGACTCACGTGTTTTCACGCTTGTTCCGGTCAGGGGCGACAGGGGCCCACGTGTTTTCACGCCTGTTCCGCTATGGCGCGAAAGGGACCCACGTATTTTCTCCGTAGCCATTTTGGCTCAAGCGCGGGCCTCATATTGAGGGTAGCCGTCGGCGCCCCGCGGCCGGACCGCCGCGGTGCATGCTTCGCCTCTTGTCCTGTGGCATCGTCGCGCTTGGCGGTGTCGAATCGTCGGTTGGGGATGCGATCGGTTTCGACTTTCGGCATGTCGAGGCGCTGCTCGGGGACGCGATCGGGTTCGACGTCCAGTATTTCATGCCAGAGGAGTTCCTGCAGGACCTGCCTCTCCGCAACGAGAGTCTGCCGCAGGAGGTCATGAGCGAGTTCTCAAGCTACAGGTTCAAAGAATACCACGACGACGACATTGACGACGGAGGTTTCGGCCCCGTGTACAAGTACGGCGTGAAAGCCACGACGATTCTGAATTCCCCAGCATATCTGGCGCGGCGATCGATTTGCACTAAGGTCGTGTCACCAGACGGAGATCCTCGTGTCTGCAGCGAGCCTGGCGACTTTTCGCCCAGGGCCTTAATCGAGCATGCTCAAGCAGGTGAGGCTGGTCGCTTCAGGCTGCAGGCAGCCTTCTATTTCAGAGCATATGGATTCGTCGACGTTCATTCCAAAACTTGCTGCTGCTTTGGAATTGTTTGCTGGTCCGACACGATCTGCAACGACGAAATAAAGTTGGAAGGCGACTTGATCGTTGAAAGTATCGTCAGCGTCACCATTGATCAGTCTGGGGCTGCGAAGTTCACTCCCACCACCACCGTCACACTCGATAATTTCGATGTGTCGGGTTGTAGCGCGGACTGGTTCATGAGGCTGATCGGCGTCGATGGAAACCAGGAGATTCAAGAGAGAGCCCAAGCCAGCGTGCAGTCCTGGATCGACAGCAGCCTGCAGAGCGCGTTCCTGCCCCAGACCATCCCCCTCAGGCCGGACGCCGTCAACCTGACCTACCAGCTCCACTCGCCGCAGTTCGTGCCCTCGAACGCGACCTCCTCTTCCCGCGGCTACGTCATGGTTCACGCCAGCTGCGCCGTGTCCGCCACGGCGCCCAACGGCACGACGCAGCGGTTCCCGGACCCCGGCCAGCCGTGGACGGGCGGCCACAATGCGCAGCCGCTGAACACGAGCTGGGCCCGCACGCGCGCGCTCCCGGCGGCGGGCGAGGCGGTGCTGCTCGGCGGGGTGCGGGCGGCACCGCAGCTGCTCACGATGGTCCTGCAGGGGCTGCACTACTCAGGGGCCCTCTCCCCCAAGAACGAGAGCGATGTCCGGGACGCGCACCTCTTCTTCGACATGGACATGGCCCAGCCGACCGCGTTCATCAAGGGCGGCCCGCGCCGGGGGTTCGAGATGCGCGAGCAGACGCTGCGGCTGCAGGTCGACTGCCTGGACAGGAAGTCCTCCAATTCGTCGAGGCGCTACCAGCTGCTGGACGCGAGGTTCGCCAACGTCACTCAGGAGCTGGCCGTCCACACGGTCGGACCGACCTCGGTGGACGACCAGACGGCCCTCGGATTGGTCGTGCAGATCTGGAACAGCTCGATGGGCGACGCCCACTTCGAGGGGATGAACTCCAGCGGGTTCATCGGGACGCAGAGCCAGCTGAAGGCGCTGTCGCTGGGCGCCCTGCGCAGGAGCTTGCCGGCGGTCAACAGGATGCTGCTGGACACGCCGATCAAGTTCTGCACGACCTGCGCGCTGGCGCCGCTCGTGCCGCACCCCTCCGTGGCCCCCGTGCCCTCGGAGGCCTCCGGCGGCCCCGGCTACCTGGAGGTCTCGTGGCACTGCGCCTGCAACGAGTACGGCTACTACCAGAAGTGCCAGGGGTTCCGGTGCCCGGAGGCCCTGCGGGAGGCCCCGCAGCTGCGGCCCCGGCCGCCTGCGGCCGCCGCGCCCGGGCCGCTGGCCGCCGCGGGCCGCCGCCTGCACGCCGCCGCGGCGGGCGCCGCCGCGCGGCTCGGCGCACTGGGCATCCGGCCGTGGGGCGGCGCCCCGCCCGCCGCCGGGCGCCCGCGGCGGGCCGCGGGCGGCAGCGGCGCGCCCGTGCTGCTCGGCGCCTTCCCGGGCGCGGCGTGCGGCTTCGGCCCGGGCGGCACCTTCAGGTTTGCGACCGCGAACTTGTCGCAGTGCACGGAGGCTGGAGGGCTCTCGGAGCTGGGGCCCGCCTACGTCCTTGACGGCGACGGCGAGGACTTCGCCCTGCACTCCGGCTGCGGCCTGCGGAACGGCTCCTGCGAGGGCTGTCGTGCCACGCTGAGCCTCCGGGCCCGAACGTGCACTCGCCTCGGGGGGGTGTCGATCTTCCTCGAGGTGCCCGACGGCAGCTCGACCTGCATTGGCGGATCGGAGGCCTACCCGGACACGGGCGCGGTGCTCCTGGCCACGGACGGTGCACCCGGGTCCTCCCGGCCGCAGACCACGTTCGCCACGCGGCTCGGCAGCAGCTGCGCCCGGTGCGGCGCAGGTGGGAATCTCTCCTGCGCAGCTCTCCCACGGCAGGGCGGCTTCAAGGCAGACCTCTTCTGCGAGAACTGCTCCCTCGAGACGTGCGCCATCCGAGGCCTCGTGGGAACGGACGCCGTGCCGGTGCCGAAGAACGATTCGTTGGGCAACTCGTCTGGGTTCTCGATGGTTCTCGTCACCACGCCCTCGCGGTACACGATCTTGAGAGCCTGCCCGTCGCCCAGCCGCAGGGCCGGGGACGGAGCCCTCCTCGCCTCGCTGCTCGGGGCAGTCCTGGTGTCCTCGCTGCTGGGTGCCGGCTGGGCTGCTGCCAGGCGCCGGCGCGGCGCGTGCGGCTCACCGCGCGCGCTGGCACGCGGGTCGCTGGCCCGCGGGCAGCGCGCGCTCGGCACGGCGCGCGGCGTGCTCGCCTCCTGGCGCGCCTCCGCGGGGTCGGCCTGCACGGCCTGCCTCGGCAGGCTGCCGCGGGCGCACCTCCGCTGGCAGGGGGGGGCCGCCCACTTCCAGAGCGCCCTCCTCAGGCTCTGTGTGCAGGCGTGGCTGCTCGTTGCCTGCGGCGCCGTGTGGTTCTGGAAGAACCCCATGGTCGGCCTGCTGGCAAGCATGCGGGAGCAGCTCTCCGTGGAGGGCTTCGATATGACCGGGGCGGAGCACATCGTGGAGGTGTCCCGGTCCACGGGGCTCGCCATCTTCGTCGCTGTGGCCCTGCTGTCGAAGGTCCAGTTCGCCTGCGGCCTCGTAGGCCTGGAGCCGCGCCCGGGGCCAGGCGCGCCTGCAGTTCCCGCCAGGGCGGCGGGGCCGGGCAGGGCGTGGTGGCGCTGCTCGGCGGCCATGCTGTTCGAGGGCACGGCCGGCGTGGCGCTGCTGGCGCTGACCTTCTGGCAGCGGGACTTCGTCCAGGCGTACGAGTCCGCCAAGGGGCAGGGGGGCGAGATGGGGTTCCTGTCGGGGGGCGTCGCCGCGACGGCATCCGTCGAGTTCAGTATTCGCCTGCTGCTCACGTGGATCGCGCCCTTCCTGATGACCGTGCGCATCGTGCCCGCGGTGGCCACGACCACGGTGGCCCACCACCGCGCGAGCGCCGGCGCCCAGGTGGGGCCCGTCTTGCCCTACCTGCTGGGCCTGCTGCTGACCCACGAGACCATCGCCGTGGTCCTCGCCATGACGTACTTCCACTCGGGCTACATATCCACCGTCCTCTTCGAGATCGTACTGGGCGGGACGGTCCTGAACGTGTGTTCGTTCCTGATCTGCTCAGACAGCCTGCCGTGCCACGCGGGGGCGGCCTCCGCCCTGTGCGCCATCATCGGCGCCTACCAGTCGGTGCTGGTCGCCTACCTGGGGTACACGATCGGGAACGGCTGGCTCGCGCCCTTCCTGGCCGTCTCCTCCGCGGTCGCGGCCTACTCGCCCTGGGCGGCCGTCACCACCGCCGTCCAGGAAGTATCGCTGTCGCTCCCCGGGGTTGACTGCCCGCCGCGCCCGGCCGTCCAGGCGGCCGCCCCCGACGCCGCGGAGGCGGCGCTTGCCCCGGGCGGGCTGCCGGAGCCGCTGCTGAGTTTCGGCACAGACGGCCGCCCCGTCGCCGTCGCGGCGGCCGACCCGCAGGAGGCCTGCCCCGCCGCCGCGGCGACGGCCGCCGTGGCCGCCGCGACACTCCCCGCCGGCGGCGGCTCTGCTGGCGGCCGCTGCGCCCTGGAGGTCTACGAGTGGCTGCTCGAGAAGCAGGAGGCGCAGGATGCGGCCGCGTACGGCTCCAGGATCAAGTGGAGGAGGCTGTGCCTGCTCTTAGGCACCACCGGGCTGGTGGTAAGTACGCTGCGGGACTGGGGACATTGCCAAAGGGTCAGCCCTTGGGACGACGTGAACGCCATGATCTCCAGCATGGTCGGGGACGGTGCCGAGGTCAGCCGCAGCAGCGACTCTTTCCTGGCCCCCCTGGTCGACCAGTACGGCAGCGCCCGCGGCCTCAGGCTGGCCCTGAACTGCTGCGGCGCGGTGGCGTTCGGGGCGGGCGCGGTCCTGGACCTGGTGGGCTCCCAGGGCTGGGCGCCGGCGCGGAAGATGCTGGACGGCTCCCGCACCTGCGGCATCGTGGGCACGCTCCTGTGCGCGGCCGCCTTGCTCGCCTTCAACCTGCCCGACTACGTCGGCCTGCTGGACTTCGGCCCCACGCTCGGGCACTGCGGGAGCGGGTTCTGCCAGGGCGTCTCGGACTCCATGCGGGCCGCCCTGGGCTCGGGGCTCCTCGCCCAGGCGGGCGTGGACTTTGTGCCCATGCTCGTCGCGCTCCCGTGGACGCTGTTTCGCATCGGCTTCTTCCTCTCCGAGGACAAGCAGAACAGCAAGGCCGTGGGCGCGCTCATGTGGGCCACCATCATGTGCATGTTCCGGTTATCTTTGCTGCCAGCAACAATTGCGTACATCGCAACCGCGGACAGCCAGATCGTCCTCTGGTACGCCGCGTTCCTGGTCCTCCCGCTGTGCCTGCTGTCCTTCATCGCGGCGACTGGCAGGCACCGCCTGGGCTGGTACTTCCTCTGGGGCTGGGGCTTCTTCGCGGTGCCCCTCTTCGGCATGACAGCGGTGGCGCTGCAGGAAGACTGGTGGACGCTCATGCAGAGGGCCTGGCAGAGCTTTCAGGCGTCCTGGCCAAGCTTCCTGGCGGAGTTCACCCTCTCCGACGTGGTCATATCGGACGTGTTCTTTCTGCTCATCTACGGGCGGACGCGCGGCGGAGCAGCAGCTTGAGGGGTCCGCGGCCCTGGGTCGGAGCTCTGGCGCGAACGTCCCCGCGTTCTCGCGCGCACGTTGTTTGTTTGTTTCCATTTGCTGCTTCACCATTCGCATAGGCTGGGCAGGTGTTCCCCAGCGTGAGGCGTTTTCTTCCAGTCGGTAGTCTACACTGAGAATCGTGGCGGCAGCAGGCTTCTAACAAGGCATGCTTGTGCCCACCCAGAATATTCGAGCCTCCAGGGTCGAACTTGTGCCGGGCAAGCTGCAAGATGCGCAGTGCACATCGCAAAGGCCGCGCCGTCCCCCCCCCCAAAAAAAAAGAAAGGGACCCACGTATTTTTACACTTGTTCCGCTCTGGCGCGAAAGGGACGTGTTTTCACGCTTGTTCCGCTCTGGGGCGAAAGGGGCCCATGTGTTTCCAGGGGTTTGGGCCACCCAGGGGATATATCTAACATGTGGTCGTCTGGCCCCCAAGAGCGGGAGGGGTCACAAGAGCCAGAAAAAATCATCGAATCGAGACCAGATGTGTAATATCTTAACACGTTCCGCCCAGGGGCCCTGGGGAGACCTCCTGCGGCCTCCTGTGGAGGCCTCCTGTTGCGAAAGTGGCCCTTCTCCCTCTCGGAGCTCAGGGTGTCAAGGACCACCTCGCGCGCAGCATCTCAGACCCTAGAATTGCAAGGATGTCTCAGGCGAAGCGAGCCAGACCACCTCGCGTGCGGCATCTCGATGCCCAGAGTTGCGAGGATGTCTCAGGCGAAACGTGCCGCACCACCTCGCGCGCGGCGTCTTGGAGCCCAATGTTGCGAGGAAGTCTGAAGCGAAACGCGCCGCACCGCCTCGCCCGCGACATCTCGGAGCCCAGAATTGCAAGGATGTCTTCAGCAAAACTGGCTGGACCACCTCGCGCGCGGCATCTCGGGTTTCAGAGTTGCGAGGATGTCTCAGGCGAAACGAGCCGGACCACCTCTCGCGAGCGGCGCCTTGGAGCCCAGAGTTGCGAGGATGTCTCAGACGACGCGCCGGACCACCGCCCGCGCGGCAGAGCACGTCTCAGGCGAAATGCCCAATCCCAGCCAACTCAGAAACGAGAGTTGTGAGGATGTCTCATCGGCCACGTGCAAAGAGGGGTATGGGGGAGGGGGGGAGACTTCTTAGAAGCACCCCTGCTTTTTAGAAGGCGCGGGCCTTCTCTATACATGTAGGGCCGGCGCCTTCTAAGATGCCTTACCCCTCCCCCTACCCCCCTCTGCGCGCCGCCAATCTCAAGCGAAACCGCCCAGACCACCAGAGTTTTTCTGCAGGCTGTCTCCGGGGGCCCGCCCCTCCACCAGAATTGGCTTCGGCCACGACAGCACCCCGTCCAGCCAGGTTCGGGTTGACCCCAAAAAGGGGTCCAGCGACAAGGGGGTGGTGCAACAGATTTGGTGCAATAGATTTGTGGGGTTGCAATACATTTGGGGCGTGCAGTACATTCTGGGGCGCACACGTATTGCTGGATTTTCGCGTGCAGCACGTTACTTGCAATGCACTGCAATACTACTCTCGGGCGCAATGCATTTGCAATACAATTTGCCCCAAATCTATTGCACCACCCCCTTTCTGCCGGACCCCCTTTTGGGTCACCCAAAATGACCTTTCGCCGGAGTGACCCTTGGTGCCGGCCCAGTGGGGTCCCCCCGATCGCTGAGCCCGATACGGCAGAGGCTGCCTGCGCGCTTGGATTTGGGCACCCTGCGCCCCTCTTCGTCCGCGCGCTAAAGGTCACTCCTGCCTAGAGTCACTCCTGCGTGTAGCCGATACGTCTCGAAACAAAATCGTGACGCTGGATGTCTGAGGAGGGTGGAAGGCGGGTCGCGCATGGCGGATGCTGAGGTGGCAGAGTTGACGGAGGCGGCGACGGCGAAGCGGAGGCAGAGGCACAGCAGGCGGGAGGCAGGAGGAGCGAGGAGACAGGCGACGGACGGGCGGGGGAGGTGCGAGGCGTGAGGAGGGATGAGGAAGGTTTTGCCCTGAGAAGGCTGTCCCCGGTGCCAAGTTCGAGGTGGACCGGCGCATCCGTTTTGCAATAAACAACGAGGTCGAGGTAGGCCGGCGGATTGAATGTTGCAGTTGTCCCGAGCGAAGCTTTGGTTTCTGACATTCCGATAGATCAAGTACATGGTAGTGTGAACCTGTTCGTTTATTGCGGATGTCTCGAGCGAAAAGATGATTGTGCAGAATGTGTTGAGGATGTCTCGAGCGAAACGCGTGCTTTGTCCTGTAGATTACCTCTCTCCTGGGGCTTGAATCCTGAGTGTTTGACGCGTGTGCCTATAGATTGCCTTAGCGAGCGCCCCAGAGCGGGACAAACTTGAAAACATGGAGGTCCTTAACGCACCAGGTCCGAGCGGGACAAGCGTGAAAACACGTGGGTTCCTAACGCCCCAGAGCGGGACAATCGGACAATCTTGAAAACACATGGGTTCCTGATGCCCCAGAGCGGGACAAGCGTGAGTTCGCTAGGGTTCCTAACGCTCCCGAGCGGGACAAACGTGAAAACAAATGGGTTCCTTATACCCCAGAGCGGGACAAGAGTGAACACACATAGGTTCCTACCCCCACAGAGCGGAAAAAGCGTGAAAACACAAGGGTTCCTAACGTCCCAGAGCGGGACAAGAGTGAACACACATGGTTCTTAACGCTGAGCGGGACAAGAGTGAAAGCACATGGGTTCCTAACAGCAGAAAGCACATTGGTTCCTAACGTTCTCGAGCGGGACAAGAGTGAAAACACATCGGTTCCTAACGCTCCAGAGTGGGACAAGCGTGACAACATATTGGATCTGACGCCCCCAGAGCGGGACAAGCGTGAAAACACATTGGTTCCTAACGCCCCAGAGCAGGACAAGCGTGAAAACACAGGTTCCCTGACGCCCCCGAACGGGGCAAGCGTGAAAACACGCGTTGTCTTCATAGCGGGACAGGCGTGAACACATGGGTTCCTAACGCCCCAAAGCTGGACAAACGTGAAAACATTTGGGCCCCTAACATTCCCGGGCGGGACAAGCGTGAAAACATCTTGGTTCTGATGCCCCAGATTGGAACCAGCGTGAAAACACGTGGGTTCTGACGCTTCAGCGCGGGGCAGGCTTGAAAACGCGTTGGCTCCTAATGCCTCGGAGCGGGACCAGCGTGACCACAGATGGCTTAAAACGCATCAGAGCGAGACAGGCGTGAAACTACGTGGGTTCCTAACACTCCAGGGCGGGAAACGGCCTCCCGAGGGGGATGTCCAACGTGGTTGCCCCGAGCTCGAACCACGTCTGCACGCGTCCAGGCCGCACATGGGGGATACCCAGCATGTGGTCGTCTGGCTCCCGTGCCCGAGCAGATTGTGATGGTGTCTCGGGCGAGAGCGTCGGAACGGTGTCGGATCTTGGGATCGAGCTGGTCGAGCGCGAGCGCCCCGCGCGTTTCGATTGCAACTAGCCCGGGCTATTCGTTCAGGCAGCTCGAGCTTGATATCCAAATCAGTTCGGTCAGGCTTCTGACGCCAAGGACTGCTTGATCCACAATGCACAATACATTAGCGCACGGCACAATTCAACGCGACATGTCCCTTGGCACTTCCACTGGCACGATCCGTGGCGCGTCCCCTGGCACGTCACTAGGCGGCGCGGCACAGCGCAGAGCAGCGCAATGCAGCCCTTGGCAAAATATCCTACAAGATCATCACCATTGATATCTTCAGCATTGCCACTGCCCATCGCCCAACTGAGGTGCTTGGAAACGTTTCCATGCTCGCAATTATGAATCCTTTTCCAGGTTAGTGGGTCGATCATGTTGACCGTTGGAGGTCTTGGGATTCGAAACATATCAGGCAAGACGGACTTGACAATATCGCGCGCCGCATCTCGGAACCCCGAAATCTGAGGATGTCTCCTCCGGAACGACCCAGACCACCTCGCGAGCGGCATCTCGAAGCTCACAAAGTTGGAAGGATGTCTCAAGCCAAACATGCCAGAACACGCCAATTCCCGCCAATTCGGAAGCGATAGTTGCAAGGACGTCTCAGGCGAAACGGGCTGGACCACCTCGCTTGCGACATCCGGGAGCTCAGAGTTGCGAGACTGTCTCAGGCGGCCCAGACCCCTCTCATAGCACAACTCGACAACAGAAGTGGAATCCAATGGTTCGTCTGGGTCCGACCCCTCCTTCCTCATCCCTCCTCCCTCTCGGAGCTCAGAGTGTCAAGGATGTCTCAGACGAAGCGCGTCAAACCACCTCGCGCGCAGCATCTCAGACCCTAGAATTGCAAGGATGTCCCAGGCGAAACGAGCCAGACCATCTCGCGTGCAGTAATTATCTCGGAGCCCAGAGTTGCGAGGATGTCTCCAGCGAAACGCGCCGCACGACCTCGCGCGCGGCGTCTTGGAGCCCAATGTTGCGAGGATGTCTGAAGCGAAACGCGCCGCACCGCCTCGCCCGCGACATCTCGGAGCCCAGAGTTGCAGGGACGTTTCACGCGAAATGAACTGGACCACCTCGCGCGCGGATTCTCAGCGATCGAAATTACAAGGATGTCTCAGGCGAAACGAGCTGGACCACCTCTCGCGAGCGGCGCCTCGGAGCCCAGAGTTGCGAGGCTGTCTCGGGCGAAGCGCGCCGGCCCACCGCCCGGGCATCACCTCGGAGCCCAGAGAGCTGCGACGACGCTTGTCGAGCGAAACTCACTGGACCACCTCGCTCGCGGCATCTCCTTGGCATCGCTCGGACGTGTGCATTTTTCTTTTGGCGAGGACCATCGAGGAGCATCCTTGATCATTTGGCGAGAAAACCACGCTCGAAGCCGAAAAAAACACAGGGAATGGACGTCCGAGCGATGGCCAGTCTCGGAGATCAGAATTGCGAGGATGGCTCAGGCGAGCAGCGCCAGACCACCTCTCGCGCGGCCTCTCGGAGCTCCGATGTGCGAGGGTGTCTCGGGCGACACGCACACGCCCGGGCAGCTCGGAAACGAGAGCTGCGAGGATGGCTCCGGCGAAACGACCCGGACCACGAGATTGTTGGTGATCGTTTTTTTATTCGTCGTTTTGCCGATTGGCGCGGGCTCCCCCCCCCCCTCCTCCCCCCCCATGGAGTAGATTTTGGTTATTTTTGGCGCCTGTTTCGAGCTGGTGGAGTCTCCCCCATAGTGGACGCACGGTTCCAGACAGTCGCACCTAAGCAGAGGCCCGGAGCCAGATCCCCCCCCCTCCCCCCCCTTCCGCCCAATGTCGAAAGGCCGAATAAAAAAGACGTTCACTTGTGAGGATGTGTGTGCCCCAGCCTCCCTCGGCCAGAACACCACAGCAGCACTCTGCTCAGCAAGCTGTTCGGGAAAGAGCCATTTCCGAGGCGCCTGCGCGAGCGGCGTCGACGAGAGCGGCCGGGGCGGGCGTCGAGCGGAAGGAAGCACGCTGGAGTCTGCGGCTCCTTGGCGCCGTAGGCGGGCCCTCGGAGCGACGGGTGCAGGATCAGCGAAGCCTTGATTCGGGTCTGTCCCTCTACAGGGGGAAGATTCAAAAATAGTCCAAACATAGTTTCGGGACTATTGTTTGAGTTTTTTTGTTGTTGTTGTTTTTTTTGTTTTTTTATTTTTTTGTGAGTGAAAAAACATTTTTGCTATTTCAATGTGTTCCTCGAAAATCGGCCTGTAGGGGGACAGGCCCGACCTAACGCAAGCCCGGACCATGCTGCCGTTCGCGGGGAGCTATCTTCTAGCTGGCTGCTGGGAAGCCGACCTCCAACGGGGGCGCCCATGTGCAGAGTCTCGCGAGATCCAGAGGCGGGCTGCAGGGAAAGGGAAGGGGAGGCGGAAGGTGGATGTAAGGAGGGGGCGAAGATGAGGGAAAGTGGAGTCGTAGAAGGGCAGGCGAGGCGAAAACGAAGGAAGAAGGAAAGGGCAGGGGAACAGGATGGGTGGGATAAAGGGATAGTGGATGGGGAGGCCAGCTACAGCTTCGTCGGCGCTGGCAGAGGGAGCCGCACTGGGAGGGATGCAAAATTCTTTTTCCCATCGGCTACAGTCTCGTTGCCTTCTCAGTTGTCCCAGGTAGGGGTGTCGTTGAACGCCGCACGAGAGTAGTTTCCTCCTCCTCCGGACCATCTACCACTGACTGCATTGCCTGTCACTTGCGCGTGCCCGGGTGATCGGCACGCATACTCGGTGGCAAGGGTCGCTCCTCTTCATCCTCATCCTCGTCCTCGTCATCATCTTCCACCTCATCTTCCAGTGTCGAGAGTCGGCAGGTTTTCTCTCACCGATGCGTTCCGTCATCACTGAGCACTGCAACCCGCAATCGGGGGGCAGGATGCGCGAGCTTGCGCGGGCCCATAGCTTCCACTGTCTGCCTCGGACTCCCTGGCTGGTGACCGCGCCCGCCCAACCTCCGGCACCGATCCTCGCCTTAGGCGTTCGATCATGGTCCCCTCATTGGACGCAAGCGTCCAGCTCTCGCGCGGAGCAACCGCCGGAGATTGCCAGAAGCCGCCGAGGACCACACCGAAGACCACGCCCGAAGACCGCCGGAGGGCCGCCGGAGGACCGCCGAAGACGGCGCGAGGCCGAGGGGCAGAAGGGCGTGCACGCTCGAGTGCGCAGCTCACCGGCGGCGTGGAGGGCCCGCCGGGTCTGCAAGAGCGGAAGGGGGCCTTCGCAGGCGCCCCGCCCCGCCCCCGCCAGCGCCACTCGGGATCTTAGCTGCCTCGATACGCCCGTGTTGAAGGGCAACACGTCACGTGTTCAAGACGTCCGTGTCAATACGTTGCGTGTTGGCTCCATGTATTGGCCCACGTTTTGGCGAACGTATCGCGTCGGACCTACGTTTCCAGTCCACGTGAGGAGCTCCGTATCAATACGCCACGTGTTGCGTGTTGCAAATCGGGGCAGCTAAGCTCGGGATGCGCCCGCGCCCGCCGGGGCTACGAGTGCGCCGCGCTGGGGGGGGGTACTCGCGCTCGCCCGGAGCTGCTCTCCGCGGCTGCCCGCGTCGGGAGTTCCACCAGGCGCTCGAGGGGGCGCCGGGTCCGAGCTGGGGAGGGATGCCGGCGGGAGAGGGGGGAAGAGGGAGCGGTCACGAAAACGTGCACCAGATCGCGCCTACGCCTGCGCTCTGCGGAGGAGGAGGAGGAGGAGGAGCAGGAGGAGGAGAACAGGAGGAAGATGAGGAGGAGGGGGAGGAGGAGGAGGAGGACCCGTGGCCCCAATGGATCCCAGGAGCCTTCAGAGGCTTTCTCATGGTGAGCGACGCAGGAGAATGGTGGAGGATGGTGTGGGGCGGCAAAGAACCTTTGTCTCGGGGACCTCCTGGGAGCCTGATCTCCAAGAGCCTCTAGGATAATCTAGATGCATATTGATGTTCCAGCTGCCTGTAGCAAATCCTGTCACTGTGCCAGCCCAGCATTCTGGGTTGCGACTGTTCGAGAGAGTACGGGAGGCCGTCACGTGTGACACCTCGTGTCTGCAGGCTTGGGAGAGCCGTGCTGAGGATGATGAGGATTATGATAAAGGGGGATCATGATGATGAGGCTGATGTCGATGTTGATGGGTGACGCTCATGATGATGGCGATTATGACGACGGTGATGATGGTGATGAAGGTGATGATGATGCTGCTGGTGATGATGATGATGATGGTGATGGCGATGGCGGTGTTGATGGTGATGCTGCTGCTGATGATGATGCTGATGATGACGATGACGACGGTGATGACGATGACCATGACGATGATGACGATTACGATGATGACGAAGATGATGATGCTGATGATGGCGATGATGATGATAATGGTGATGGTGCTGATGACGTTGATGATGATGATGATGATGATGATGATGATGATGATGATGGTGATCGTGATGGTGATGGTGATGACGGTGATGGTGATGTTGTTGATGATGATGCTGACGATGATGGTGATGGTGGTTTTGATAATGATGTCGATGTTGAGGGTGACGTTCATGATGATCGCGATTATGACGATGGTGATGATGATGATGATGATGATGATGATGGCGGTGGTGGTGGTGGTGATGGTGGTGATGTTGCTGATGATCCTGATGATGGTGGTGGTGGCGGCGGTGGTGATGATGCAGATGATGATGCTGATGTTGATGTTGATGCTGATGGTGATGGTGATGATGATGATGATGATGATGATGATGATGATGATGATGATGATGATGATGATGATGATGATGATGCTGTTGTTGATGCTGAGCTGATGCTGATGCTGATGCTGATGGCGATGATGAAACTCGTGTGGGCCGTCTTGGGGCTGTCCTGGCCTCCTGTGAAGCAGTCCTGTGGGTCCCTTGGGGTCCTCTTTGGCCGTCTTGGGGCCCTCTTACGCCGGCGTGGTGCCGTCTTGGGCCGTCGAAGGGCCTTCGAAGGCAGTCTTGGGTCGCGCGGGAAGCTCTCGTGGGCCGCCTTGGGGCCGTCTTGGCTGACTTTGGGGCCATCGTGGAGTCCTCCTGGGCCCGAAAATGCGAACATGTTTAAATCATTCAACAAGCTAACGGGAAATTGACGATGTTGGCTTCTTCGGACCCTGTAGGTGGCCCTCTTGTGCCCAGTTTCAGCCCTTTTGGAGGCAACTGGGGCCGTCTCGAATCAATGTTCGGTCGCCTTGGGGCCATCTTGGGCCGTCTTCGAGGCAGTTTGGGCCATCTTAGTGTCCTTGGTTTGCCTGCACGGGCCGCCTTGGAAGCTCGGGGCGCATCTTCATCGTTTTGAATCGAGGGGTCGTGGCTTGGGAGGCCCTGGAGCGATTGGGATTCGCGCTTGGGGATGTGGGAGATACACGATCCTCGAACGGGTGCCCATGTGATGAGGGGTCTAGGAGTCAGCGGCCAGGCGGGAAGTGCATAATCTTCGAGCAGGCGCGCATTGATTAGTAGTTCAGGCATTGGCTGCCATGCGGGACGTGCTCCATCCTGGAGCGGGCACTCGTGGAAGGGGGTGCAGGCATTAGCTGCCATGCTGGAAATGCACCATCCTCGAGCGAGCACGCGTGGAATGGAGGTTTAGGCATTGGCTGCCATGCTGGAGGTGCACCATCCTCGAGCGGTCACGAGGGAAGTAACCTCGGTGAGTAGTAGGGATGCACACGAGAGTCTGCGAGTAGAGGTAGGTGCCGTCCATGGTGAGAATTCAAAAACCCTACCGTACAGACCTTGGCAGCTTTCCACGCCTCAACGTGACAGTCGAACTACACGGTGGCATATTCAGGGGGGCGCAGGTGATATCAAAACAATGCCTGAACATGCGAGGATGGCGTCCGTGGGGTGGATACGTCAGGACAGCTTACGCGTGCCTTGCGATACCTCCGTCGCCAAGCCAGCCAGCCAGCCACTCCAGGACGCAGCTGCATGATCGATCGCTCGCGTACCGTTCTGCAGGTTTGGCTGCAGCGTCGCGACTGACGAGTTGCCTTTGATGGTAATTAGGCGCGTTCGTATGTATATTCCCCCTCTGTCTCTCACTGTTCGTGCCTTCTCCAAGGCCGACGCCGCGACTCCCACCACGGCCGCATGCGAGCGAATGGGGAAGAGCACGAGAAGTTGGAGGGGGAGAGATCGTAGTTGTGGCCAGGGTCAGCTCAGCGGCCCGCCCTGTTCAGCTTCAGGTCCCCGGGACAGGCAGACGCCGATGGATGGCGTTGAGCAGTGCGTGGGAAGCGTTGGCAAGCCTTTGCAGGGTGCTCAAAGATCCCACTGGAAGCTTTCAGGAGCTCACGGAAGGCGTTCAGCAGCCTCTGGACGGCATTCGAAGGCCGTCTTCTTTGCAACATGTACTCCTGGTTGTAAACTTGCCTCTCTGGCTGTTGGAAAAAGGCAGTACTGGTTGGAAGCCGTTCTCTTGGTTGTATGGAGGTCCATTTGGACCAGAATGCACGTTGAGGCTGTTGCCTGGTTGTAGAAGTGACAGATCTGGTTGTAACAAAAATGTTATAGTTGCAAGTCATCATTTCCTCCATGTTTCTTTCACCCCCTCCAAGGAAAGCCCATCCCGTCGATTTGGCCCTCGACCCGAGTCGCCGTCTCGCTGATAAGTCCTAGTTGCCTGGCTGCGTGGCTGTGCCTGGCTTCCGACGCGTTCTGGCGGCGGGCGGGTGGGCTCCCCCCAGGAGCTACGAGCAGGAGGTCATCACCAGCCCGTACGGCTGGAGGACAGCCCTGCCCACGGCAGGCCACAGCGCGGGCTGGGCCCGCGAATCCGAGGGGCTTGTCCCCCAAGATTTGGTGGCGTCCCGTGTGTCACGCTCTCGTCGTTTCCCGTGGGGGTCCCAAGGGTGTCCCCGTGCCGCCGCGACGACTTTCGGCAAACGTTGGTCGGGGCATTGCCCAGGAGAGCTCCGACGATTGACCTTGATGGTGGCGTCAGGATTGGACTGGCCCGTCCATGGTGCGTGCGTGCAGGGCCTTCACTGTTTCACAGATGCTGGGTCTCGAGGGTTCCGACGGTATCGGACTTCCCGTTGCCGTGCTCCGTGCGCTTCGTCGTCGCCACTTGGGGGCCAGAAGTTCCAGCCAGCCCATACGGTCAAACCCCAGCAGAGGGAGGGTGGGATTTTCAGTGGGGCCCCAGTGGAGGCTCCTTCGCCCTTCGCCCACGTGTGCAGATCGTCGGAGCTCATACGCTGCTCACCAAAGGAGGAAGCACGGGTCGTTGTCTCCACGGCCACATGCATTCATGGCCAGGGGGCGAGGGGACCGCGCGCGGTGCTGCGCCCCCAGTTCGGTGCGGGACCTGGGCAGGGAACGCCGTGGGGAGGCCCAGAGACGCTCCAACACCCTTTTCACGCGCAGCGCTGGAGGCCCAGCAGCGTCTCGTGCTCGTCGTCCCTCCGTCCGCGATGCCTCCTGGAGTTCTTCGCTCGACCCCCGCTGGCGCGAGGCTCCGGCGTCTGTCTCCTGCCCCTAGTTGTCTAAATACGCCCGTATTGAAACGCAACACGTCACGTGTTCAAGACGTCCGTGTCAATACGTTGCGTGCTGGCTCCACGTATTGGCCCACGTCTTGGCGAATGTATCGCGTCGGACCTACTCGTTTCCAGTCCGCGTGCTGAGCTCCGTATCAGTACGCCACGTGTTGCGTGTTGCGTACCGGGGCAGCTAAGCTCCTGCCTCGACGTGCCAGCTCCCGCCTCGCGCCTGCCAGCTCCCTCTCATTTCCATCGGCCAGCTGGGAGGTGGTGCGCTCCTGGAGGAGGAGGAGGAGGAGGAGGAGGAGGAGGAGGAGGAGGAGGAGGAGGAGCACAACAGCACCACGCCCATTGGTCGAGACGTGCGTTTTTCTGCGTCAGGCGCAGGAGCAAGGGGCAGCGGAGGGAGGACCAAGAGGGGACGACGGATAGCAACACGGGTGCATGTTCCATGGAATACGCGTTCGTTTGGCAGCGCGCCGTTCGGGCAGCGGGGGGAGCGGCTCCTCGACCATCCCATGTCGGCAGGGGGCATCGAGGGTCGACCTTGCTGTCAACTGTCGCCACGGTGCGTGGCACCCGCGCCCTCCCAGGATCCGGAGGTGTTGCCTGTTCGTTCTGGCGACCATCCCTATCTGCCTCATCGGAGGCGCTCGGGGCCTCTGCCATGCAAGCTTTCTGCAAGCATGTTGCGCATGTCTTACTTTCCAGACCTGGTTCCTGACCCTGCTGCTTCTGCTGCTTCTGCCGCCGCCGCTGCTGCCACCGCCGCTGTCGCTGCCGCCACTGCTGCCGCCGCCGCTGCCGCCGCCGCTGCTGCTGCCGCTGCTGCTGCTTCTCTTGGCACAGCCTGCGCGACCCTCCGCTTCCTAACCGCCAGCTGCGAGCTGTAGGGTTCTCTGCGATGTGAACAAGGAGGATTCATGCCGCACCTTTCTTTCATGGCTGGCTGCTGGTGGTCCCCTCCTGTATACGCAATGGTGAATCCCGCGCCTGGCCTTTGGTGGCCCGTCCTCCGTCCTCTGGCCCCCCTGATGTGCCACCCGACGGTGCAGTGCATGCGACAATCCGCCTTCGGTTGCCCGTGATCCTCTCGTGACCTCCCTATGTGTCCCCTGTGCATGCCACGCTTTGCCTTCGGTGGCCCATGGCCACTGGTCCCCCTCGTCGCTCTTCGTGCGTCCCCCATGGTGAGTGCCGCGTCCCGCCTGCAGCTGCCCACTGCTCGTGGCCCCCTCGTGTGTCCCCGGTGTGAAAGCCACACCTTGCGTTCGGCGGCCTCGGATCCCCATGGCCCCCTAGAAGCCACATCTGGCGTCTCTGGCTCCTTTCCACGGGTAGCCCACTCGCGTGTGTTCCCCATGGTGCGCACCTCGCCTTGCCCTTGATGGCCCTTTGCGAGTGGCCCCCTCGTGGCCCGCCCATGTGTGCCCCATGATGCATGCAGCAATCTGCCTTCGGTGACCGCAGCTCATGGCTCGTGTCCCCCTTGCGGCTCCCTAACTGGCCACCCCCGAGAGCGTTCGGTCGACGAGTTTTGCTCGCTCTGGCCGCAGCGAGGGCGCCGGTTGAGCAAGGTAGCCCAGGATAGAGACGGCGCATTCGGCTTTATTTTTCCCCGGAAGCGGCCTGAGCCCAAGGTTCTCTTTTAGATGAATTCTCCTCGGTCTCGACTTACGCAGGGCCGGCGAAATTAATCTGCGATAAAAACGAGGTCGCGTAGGGCCTTCGAATTAAAAAGTTGAGGATGTCCCCAGCGAAACGCTGTTTCTTGAAATCCCGATCGATAAATCACAGGGTGCGGGACACATATTCGTTTGTTGCGGATGTCTCGAGCGAAACGCT
Organism: Prorocentrum cordatum; assembly: GCA_963575745.1. NCBI lineage: Eukaryota > Dinophyceae > Prorocentrales > Prorocentraceae > Prorocentrum > Prorocentrum cordatum. Next base: position 451,704 of record CAUYUJ010014360.1, on the reverse strand, counting down.
TGATTTGCTGAATTTGTTGAGGATGTCTCGAGCGAAACGCTTGGTTTGCGTTATAGATTGCTCCTCCCCTGGGGACCAGAATTCAGAGGATGTCTCATGTGAAATGGATGTTTTCACGTTCTCAGGTCTTGAGGATGTCTCGAGCGAGACGCTTGCTTTCACGCGTGCAAGTTGCCCAGGCAGATGTCTAGCATGAGGAGGTGTTGAGAATGTCTCGAGCGAAACGCTTGATGCCACGAGTCCAGGTCGCCCAGGCGGATGTCTAGCATGAGGATGTGCTGAGGATGTCTCGAGCGACACGCTTGGTTTCATGTGTCCAGGTCGCCCAGGCGGATGTCTAGCATGAAGAGGCGTTGAGAACGTCTCGAGTGAGATGCTTGTTTACACGTGCCCAGGTCGCCCAGGCGGATGTCTAACATGAAGATATGTCGAGGATGTCTCGAGCGGGACGCTTGCTTTCACGTCTCCAGGCCGCCCAGGCGGATGTCTGGCATGAGGAGGCGTTGAGAACGTCTCGAGTGAGACGCTTGTTCACACGTGCTCAGGTCGCCCAGGCGGATGTCCAACATCAAGATGTGTTGAGGATGTCTTGAGCGAGACGTTTGTTTTCACGCGTCCAGGTCGCCTAGGCAGATGTCTAGCATGAGGAGGTGTTGAGAATGTCTCGAGCGTAACGCTTGATGCCACGAGTCCAGGTCGCCCAGGCGGATGTCTAGCATGAGGATGTGGTGAGGATGTCTCGAGCGACACGCTTGTTTGCACGTGCCCAGGTCGCCCAGGCGGATGCATAACATGAGGATTTGTTCAGGTTGTCTCGAGCGAAACGCTTGTCGCAGTGGAGTGCGTCGCAGTCCAACACCGCCCGTCCGTGGTGCGCCCCCTGGCGCGTTGGCGAGTCCCCTGGCGCGTCCCTTGCGACGTTCTGGCGTGACGTGCCCTGGCAAGTCCCTGGCACGCTACTCGGCGTGGCACGTTTCCTGGCTCGTCCTCTGTCGCGTTTCCTGGCTCGTCCCCATGCGTTTTCCTTGCCCGCTCCGTGGCGCGCCCCTTGCAACGTCTTTTTGGCATGACGTCCTCTGGCCGCCCCTTGGCACGCGCTTTGGCACGTCCCGTGACGGGTCCCTGACGCGTCTAACGTCCTTTGATACGTCTGTTGAAACGCCCCCTTCCGCATCCCCTATTGCGCCCCTGGCACATCCTGTGGCGCGTCCGTGAGCATGTGCCCCGTGTCGTGTCGTTCCTTTTCGGAGCTGAGTCGGATTTAGAGGCCGAGTTGATTGAACGTCCTCCACGTTTCCACCTCAACAAGCTCTGGGGGCAGTGACTTTGTGCTCAGGCAGCTCGTGCTTCAGATCCAGATCAGTTCTGTCAGGACTCGGATGCAAAGGAGGACTCGACCCACAACGCTATAGAGCACAACAACCGCGACATGGCACATCGGAATTCAGCACGGCGCAGCACAGCACAGCCCTTGGCACGGTACATCAAGATCGGTACACTCAGCATTGCCATTGCCCGTCGCCCGATCAGATGTCTTAACAACGTTGCCATGCCACACATTTCTATATTGCGAAGGCCTTACGGCTGGTGCCGCCGACCCTGAATGATGACGACCACGACGACGACGACGACGACGACGACGACGACGACGACGACGACGACGACGACGACGAAAACGACGACGACGACGAGCGCTCTCGGGGGCCTCTTGGGTGTAGTTTTGGGGCCTCTTGGGAAGCTCTTGGGAGCCGCTTGGGAGCCTCGTGGGGGCCTCTTGGGGCTTCCTGGGGGTCTCTCGGGGTCCTCTAGGGGGCTCTTGGGGGGCTTCTGAGGGGCCTCTGGGGGCTTCCCGAGAGCTACTGGCCAGAGGCCTTGATGTGTCGGCTGGGGCCTGATAAGGTCGCCGACCCGTCGATCGATCGGGCTCCGTGCTGCCCGATGGGGCGGGCCAGCTGGAGCGGGGCCGTCGTGCTCGCGCTCCCAGGAGGGGGCCCTCGCTTGGCGACGAGGGCCTGAGTACGGGAATGGCTGGGACGCCTCCTCCTCCTCCTCCTCCTCCTCCTCCTCCTCGTTCGTTCGTTCGTTCGTTCGATCGTTCCTGAGGCAAGAGGGTCGAAGCCTGTGCAGGGATAAGGGCGAGAAGGAGCGGGATGGAAACATGACAGAGGCGACGAGGAACCCAAGAGACACCCCAGAGACCCAGAACAGGAACCCGCCAACGCACCCCCCCAAGAGGGGAGAAACAAGGAAGAAGAAAGAAAGAGCAGGAAGAGAGGGAGGCCGCAGGGGGGGAGCGTAGGTAGGAACCCGACAACCCGAGGACAAAGGGCCCCCAAAGGCCTAGCCGCGGAAACCCGGCCCCCAGGACCACCAGCAATTCGAGCCGCGTCCAGCAGCTCGGAACCTCTACACGTCAGCACGTCAGACAGATGCAACTACGTTGCTGCACTCCCGGCTCAACTCACATCCCATTCGATGAGCTTCCAGTCATCTCAAATCCCGTTCGAGGTGCACACTGCTCGGCCATCGCAGCCCATCGTCGCGAAGTCAACCGTGACCGGACCAAGGCACTTTGGGCGGCCTTGAGCCGGTTCAGCTGTGCACCATCTGGAGGCGACGCGAGGCTGTGGATGTGCGGGCTCTCTGACTCTGCCGACTCCCTCAGGGAAGCAGCCCTGGCTTCGGCCAGAGCGGCGATGGCTTCGGACTCCAGCAGCTTGTATCGCACCTGCGCCTCCTCGAGACTGTTGGCTGACACCGCGCCAAGGATGTCTGGAAGTGCAGAGGCGGCAAACTCAGACAGCATCATGACTTTTTCCTCGGCCCACTGGATGAGCCAGGCAGCGTAGCTCTCCTCCTCCTGCGCAGCTTCCTCGACGCAGACTGGATTCCTCTCTCCGTCTCCTGAGGCTGCGCTTGCACGTCCAGGCCGAGGGGTGTGACCAGCGCTGCTCGGGCGCCCCATTTTCTCCTCCGTCAGAGCAACTGCGGCGATTCGCTTCCGCCCAGCCTCGCTGGCGGCTCCTCGCATCGCCTTCGCCAGAGCCTTCGCCTCTAGAGTCAAACACACTCCGCAGACGTCGTGGCAGCAGCTGGGCGCACGGCGCCAACACCTCCGTGATGGGCAGCACCACCACCTCCCCGGACCTCCCCGATTATCGGCACCCGCCCCTTCACGATGAGCGGCACCAGCACCTCCGCGAGGCTTAGCTCCTCCACGAGAATCGGCATCAGCGCCTCCCAGATGATCTGCACCAGCACCTCCTCGATGATCGGCGTCGGCCCCTCCACGGTGACCGGTAGCATCCGCTCCATGAAGATCGGCGCCTCCACGATAATCAGCTCCAGCACCTTCACGACAAGGATCGGCGCCACGATCGGCACCTCCAAGACGATCGGAACGACGATGAGCAGCACGGGCTCCTCCACGAAGACCAGGACCAGCCCCTCCACGAAAATCGGCGCCAGCACTTCCAATATGATCGGCACCAACACTATCTCGGATCCGCCGAATGGAGAAGGAGACATACGCCTCGCAGGAGGAGTTGCCGTGCCCGTGATCCACGACGCACGCCTCTACGAGGAGAGACGCAGCATGTCGATAACGGCGGCGGCGAAGGAGTTCAGCATGCACGGATCGAAGTGCGGGAGGAGCACGAAATGGGCAGTGACTTTATCCGTGTACGAGTTGAGCCGGACCCGACACTGCCTTCCAGCAGCGAGTTGCTCAGATATCCAAAGCAAGCGAGAGGCGGAAACCATGATGTGAGCCAAAACGTGGACGGGAGGGGCGGGAGGGCGCGCGCGCGCCCGCAGTGGCCTGGACCCAGCAAGTGCTTGGGCAACGGGCTCTCCTCCTCCTCCTCCTCCTCCTCCTCCTCCTCCTCCCCCTCCTCCTCCCCCTCCTCCTCCTCCTCCTCCTCCTCCTCCTCCTCCTCCTCCTCCTCCTCCTCCTCCTCCTCCGCCTCCTCCTCCTCCTCCTCCTCCTCCTCCTCCTCCTCCTCTCCTCCTCTCCTCCTCCTCCTCCTCCTCCTCCTCCTCCTCCTCCTCCTCCTCCTCCTCCTCCTCCTCCCCCTCCTCCTCCTCCTCCTCCCCCCCCTCCTCCTCCTCCTCCTCCTCCTCCTCCTCCTCCTCCCCCTCCTGACGAGTGGCCAGCCGCCAGGGCCATCCCCAGGGGCGCGTCGGTGTCCACGGGGAGCTCGCAGGCCGCCCCCGGGCGCGCCGCCCCCTCGTGGGCGACGCCCCGGGGTCCCTGCGCCCAGCTTCCGCTTGGCATCGCTCGGGCGTGTGCATTTTTCTCCTCGGTGGGGACCATCGAGGAGCATCCTTGATCATTTGGCGAAAAAACACTCACGAAAAACAAAAAAAACAGGAAAAAAAAATTGGCGAAAAAGCCACGCACGAAACCGAAAAAAGCACAGGGAATGGACGCCCGAGCGATGGCAGGTCCCTGCCTGCGCCGTCGCCGGGGCGGCCGCTCGAGAGGGCGCCCGGCGCTGGACGGGAGGCCGCTGCCCGCCCGGGGTCTGCCCGAGGGGGACAGGGCTCGTTGCGATGCCTCCGCTTCGGTTCGATGTCGCTGGTTTCCGTTTCCGATTCGGTTCGCCTTCGGGTGCCGAGCTGGGCTCCGATGTCTCAATTTAGTGGCCTACTGGCCTGCCGATTCCTGCCGATCCGTCTTTGTTCCCGATGTGGCTGTCGATGTCCGCCGATCCGGTTCATGTCGATCGCCGATCCGACTTGTCGATTCGCTTCTGGGCTCTCCTGGGGGGGGGGGGGGGGCAGCGGCGGCGGCGTTGCGCGCGCAGGGCTCTTCGTCACGATGCGGTCGGACCAGTCCAGCACCACCACGAGCACGACGGGCCTCCTGCTGGCAGCGCCCCCGCCGCGCGCGCCGTCACGGGTCGCTGAGGGCCTGGGTTGGGGGGGGGGGGCTGTCGGAGCTTCGGCCCGGCAGAGCCTCGCCGACGCCGCGGGGCACTCGCTTGATCGGGCAGGCGTCGGGGCGGCGATCGGGCAGGCCCCCCGCCAGGGAGGGCAGGACCTTCACCAGCCTGCGGGGCTGCGACAGTGCGATCCTGTAGGCTGCGGCGGCAGGGGGACGGAGGAGGACGACGAGGACGGGACGCAGCGCAGGAGGAGGAGGGCGAGGAGGAGGACGAGGGAGAGGAAGCTCTGGGTAGATCCAGCGCGCACACGTGACCGGTGCTGCAGCAGTAGGCCCTCCCTTCCCGAGTGCCCTCCCGATGAAGCAACACTGGTGTTGTTGTTATTGTCCAGGGCCTGGCACAAGCTCAGGACTTCGAGGGGCTGGCATGGTGAGGTAGTTTTGTGGCCCTGCCAGGTGTTTTCGGAGGCAGCCAGGGAGGGGGGGAGGGGGCGATGATCAGTCGTCCTCCTCATCCTCCTCTTCCTCCTCCTCCTCCTCCTCCTCCAACTCCTCCAACTCCTCCTCCTCCCGCACAGATGTTTGGCAACCAGCGCTGCCCACTCGATCCCGTGCCAGCCTCACATTTGGGGTTCCCGTGCCATTGGAGGTAAGCTCCACGGCCCACGCGTGCTTCATTCAGTCGTGCGGTCGCCGGGATGTCCGCTCCCCATGTCTTGCTACCCTACCCATCAGCAAAGGGAGGGAGGGTGATGCCCAAGGGGGGTGATCTCATCGCCGGGGCCACGATACTTCCGTAGATGTCATGGCCTCGCATCTTCTCTCCATGCGTCCCCTGGTCCCCTCTCGGCCGCACACATGCCTCGGACAGCGTGCCCCCGCCCACGCGACACCAACGCCCCCGCTCCACAGCCTACCCACACTGTACTGAGGGACCTCGGCGAGCCCGCTGCGGGCTCTTTTGCATCGGCTTGTGGAGTGCCACCATTGCGTGACACTGCACGCGCGACCAGCGTAACAACCCTTGCAAAGGGCCCACGCGGCGCTGGTTTTGAGCAAGCATTCGCCCACGGCGGGGCTGTTTGGCATTCGCTTTGGTGCATGCTGAGCGCCCACACCCCACGCGACCCTCCGACGACCCACCCCGCGACCCGCCCCGTGACTCGCCCGCGACCCGCCTGTGATCTGACCCCCTTCCTCCCGCGCCCCAAAGGTAAAGCCCCATGTTGTTTTCAAAAAAGGTGCGTTTGGAGCGTGCCCGCTCGAGGAAAGTGCGCCCCCCTATCCCGGATCCTCGATAGATAACGGGGTCCACAGGCCCCCGCTTTCCTGTTGCTAAAAAAGGGTGCAGGGCGTTTTGCGCAGAAGCCTCAATAAATAGAGAAAGTCTCGAGGCCCTACACATTCGCAGATAATGCGCACATGCTGACTTTTTGCCTGCCCGCTCCAGGAGGGCGCGTCCTGCGCGAAGCGATTTCGATGATGTCTCCAGTGAAACGCTCGTTTTGCACAACGTGAGGGGCTTCGGTGCCCCAAGATGCCCAGGTGGCTTTTGTGGGAATACGAATGCGCGTGAAAACACAGTGTGTTAACGCCCCAGGGCGGGACAAGCGTGAAAGCATGTGGGCTCCTAACGTCCCACAGCTGGACGAGCGTGAACACGCATTTGTTTCCTAACGCCCCTGGGCGGGACCAGCGTGAAAACACGTAGGAACCTAACGCCCCAGAGCGGGACAGTATTCAAAACACATATGTTCCTAAGGCCCCAGAGCGGGACATGCGTGAAAAGACATGGGTTCCTAATGCCCCAGAGCGGGACAAGCGTGACAGCATGTTGGCTCGTAACGCCCCAGAGCGGGACAAGCGTAATAATACATGGGTTCTGAATACCCCAGAGCGGGACAAGCATGAAAACACGTGGACCTCTAACGCCCCAGGGCGGGACAAGCGTGAAAACATGTGGACTCCTAGCGCCCCAGAGCGGTACAAGCGTGAAACCATATTGGTTCCTAGCGTCCCTGGGCGGGACCAGCGTGAAAACACATATGCGTTCCTCACGCCCCAGAGCTGGACAAGTGTGAAATGCATTATTTTCTGCCGCCCCAGGGCGGGACAAGCATCAAAACACGTAGGTGCCTAACACCCCAGAGGGTGGCAAGCATGAAACCATTCAGGTTGCTAACGCCCCAGAGCGGGACAAGCTTGAAAGCATGTGGGTTCCTAACGCCCCAGCGCGGGACAAGCGTGAACACACATGGGTTCCTAACGCCCCAGCGCGGGACAAGCGTGAACACATGTGGGGTCCTGATGCCCCAGAGCAGGACAGGCGTGAAAGCAGGTAGACTTCGAGCGCCCCAGAGCGGGACAAGCGCGGCAGTACACTGTTTCCAAACGGTTCCTGGAGGCCCAAGGAGGCGACACCGGAGCCTCCACGAGGCCCCCCAGCAGCACCACTCCAGGTATTGCACATCCGGTGTTGGTTGATTGATTGTTTTGTTTTGCTATTGTGACCCCCCGCGTTGGCTGGCCCAGTCGACCGCGTGTTCGATATCCCCCTGGGTGGCCTGCACACGTGAAAACCAATCGGGTCTGAACGCCCTAGCGCAGGACAAGCGTGAAACAAGATTGGGGTCCTAACGCCCCAGAGCGGGACAAGCCCCAAAGCGGGACAAGCGTGAAACAACGTGGTTTCTTAATGTCCCAGCGCGGGACAAGCGTAGAACACACATGGATTTCTAATACCCCAGAGCGGGACAAGCGTGAAACCTCATGGTTCCTAACGCCTAAGAGCGGGACAAGCGTGAAAACCCACGGGTTCCTAATGCCCCAGAGCGGGACAAGCGTGAAAACAAGGGTTCCTAACGCCCCAGAGCGGGGCAAGCGTGAAAACATGTGGGCTCCTAACGCCCCAGAGCGGGACAAGCGTGAACACATTTGGGGTCCTACTGCCCCAGAGTGGGATAAGCGTGAAAACATGTGGACTCCTAGCGCCCGCCCCAGAGCGGGACGAGCGTGACAACAACAGAAATGTTTAATGCCCCAGAGTGGGAAAAAACGTGAAAACACGTGGGGTCCTAACGCCCCAGGGCCGGACAAGTCTCAAACCACATGGTCTCCCAATACCCCAGAGCGGGACAAGCGTGCAAACACGTGGCTTCCTTACGCTCCAGAGTGGGACAAGCGTGAACACGCACATGGGTTCAGAACGCCCGGCGGGACAAGCAAGACAACATGTACATCTTTAGTGCCCCAGAGCGGGACAAGCGTGAAAACATGTGGATTCTGAATGCCTCAGAGCGGGACAAGCGTGACATCACGTGGGTTCCGAACGCCCCTTGGCAGGACAAGCGTGACAACACATGGGTTCCTAACGCTCCAGAGCGGGACACGCGTGAAAACACGTGGGCTCCTAACGCCCCAGAGCGGGACAAGCATAAAAACATATGGATTCCAAACGCCCCAGAGCGGGACATGTGTGAACACAGGTACGCTTTTTGTCGCCCCACATTGGTTCTGATTGCCCCAGAGGCAGGACAAGCTTAAACACACGAGGGTTCCGAACGCCCCAGGGCAAGACAAGCGTGAAAACATTTGGGTTCTTAACGCCCTACAGCGGGACAAGCATGAAAAGTGGGTCTCTAACGCCCCAGGGCGGGACAAGAATGAAAACACGTGGGTCCCTAACGCCCCAGAGCGGGACAAGCGTGAGAACACGTGCGTTCGTAACGCTTCCGAGCGGGGCAAGCGTGAAACACGTTGGTTTCTAACGCTCCAGAGCGGGACAAGCGTGAAAACACACAAGGGTTCCTAACGCCCCAGAGCGGGACAAGCGTGAAAACACGTGGGCTCCTAACGCACCATGGCGGGACAAGCATGACAAGCAAGTACATGTTCAACGCCCCTTGGCGGGACAAGCGTGAAAACACATTGGTTCCGAACGCCCCAGAGAGGGACAAGAGTGAAACCACAAGGGTTCCTGACGCCCCAGAGCGGAACAAGCGTGAAAACACATTGCTTCCCAACGCCCCAGAGCGGGGCAAGCGTGAAAACACAGGGATGCCTAACGCCCCAGAACGGGACGTCGTGTGCCCCTCCCCCTCGACGCGTCCCTCGGCTCGTCCTCTGTCGCGCCCCCTTCCCGTGTCCGTTCCGTGGCGCGTCCCTTGCCACGTCCTTTGACACGTCCCTTGGCGAATCCCCTAGTGCGCCCCTTGCACATTCTGTGGCGCGTCCATGCGCCTTGCGCCCCGTATCGCCTCGCCCCGCTTCGGAACTGAGTCGGATCTTGAGCTCGAGCTGCTTGAGTCTGGGGAGTGCCCCACACGTGTCGACGGCAGCCAGCTCTGAGCCAGCTATGCGCTCAGGCAGCTCGAGCTTAAGATCCAGATCAGTTGGGTCAGGATTCGTATGCCAAAGGCGACTTGATCCACAACATTATAGAGCACAACGCACTTCATCGCGGCATGACACATCTCATGTCAGCACGGCACAGCACAGCACACTCCTTGGCACGGTGCATCGCGACTGATACACTCAGTATTGCAATTGCTTGTCGCCCAATCAGATGTCTTGAAAAGGTAGCCATGCCTCACGTTTCTAAATGATTTCCGGATTCGGGGGTGCTCCAGCCCAGGGTCCTCCTTCTCTATGTCAACTTATCCCCCAGCGCCAAGTTCGCGTAGGACCGCAGGATCTCCGCCCGATTAAAAAACTATGTAAAGTCTCATGTTGGGTGGACAGTGTCTTAAACGAAACGCTGATATTTGAACGCCCGCTCGATACATAACAGTGTCCGCGGGCTTCGTTTTTTTACCCACCCTCCCAAAAAACGAGGGCGCGGGGAGCTTTGCCTGGAACCCTGGAGACATAACAGTGTCTGGAGGCTTTCGAACTTGTAAGAGCAGTGGGAAGTATTTGTTTGTGCCCGCTCGAGGATGGCGCGTCCTCCGCGCAGAATCCTCGAGGATGTCTCGAGCGAAGCGCTCGTCTTGCAGCACTTGAAGGGCCTGGGCGCCCCAGGATGCTGAAGTGGTTCTGGAAGTGCGGGCGATCCGTTATTTACCAGGGATCGTGGCCATGTGATCGCGGACGCCCCGTAATTTGCCAGGCATCTTGGCCCTGGAAGCGCGGACGCGTTGTGATTTGCAAGCTGGAGGCGCGGACGCGTCGTGCTTTACTACGGATTGCGGCCCTCAGGGGGCGGACACAGAGCAATTTACAGTGGATCTTGGCTTTTTTGGAGCGCGGACGGCTGGGGGGCCCTGAGCTCATGCGCATCGGCTCGACGCGGGTTCCCAGGAAGCTGGTGCGAGTTTGGGGCGTGAGGGTGTCGAGGTTGGGGCAACTGGTGTTTTGGGCAGGGGGCGGGGGGGGCCCTAAGTTTATGCGCAGAGGCTCGACGCGGGTTTCCAGGGAGCTGGTGCGAGTCTGGTGCGTGGTGGCGACGGGGTTGGGCAACCGATGTTTTGGAGAGGGGTGGGAGGCTCCTAAGCTTTTGCCCAGAGGCTCAAAGTGGGTCTCCAGGGAGCTGGTGAGGGTCTGGGACGTGGTGGCGACGGGGTCGGGGCAGCCTGTGCGTTGGACAGGGGTTTGGGGGCCTTAAGTTTATGCGCAAAGACGCGGGTGCCCAGGGAGCTGATGCGAGGTTGGAGCGTGGTGGCGACGGGGTCGGGACAACCGGCTGGGGGGCCCAAGCCTAGGCCCAGAGGCTCGAAACGGGTTCCAGATAGCTCGTCCAGGATGGCAGTAGCGCAAGTTAAGGAGGGACATGTATCGCGCACGCCTTTGGGGTCGGCGAATCGTGTAGTCCAGCTTCGCCCTGGCCCCCAGCTCTCCGTGGAGGGTGCAGCCCTCTTCGACGCGGCCTCGCGGTGCGCTGCGTCGGTCCTCTCCTTCGCACAGCTTGGGCCGCCAGCCTCCGCCCCCTCGGCCCCGTGGCTTCAGGCGACCACGACCAACGCGCTGAGCGCTTCCCTCCCGACCACCACCTCGGCACCCTACGATTGCGGCAAGGGCGAGCCTGAGGACTGGTCACCAGGCGCGCCCCGGGGGCGCGTCGTCGTCGTCGTCGTCGTCGTCGGCGGCGGCAACTTGGAGAGGAAGCCGAGGGTCACTCTTTGGAGCGAAATCCAAGGTCGCCTTCCAGCGAGGGGATCGTGTCGAACTACTTTGCGGATGGCGGCCCTCGCGAGTGGTGTCCTCGACGCGCCTGAGTTCGGGCTGGCATGGGGCCGATGCTGTGAGATCCATCTGATCCGAATTTCTCGAGCTGTCTTCCTTGTTCTTCAGACCGCTGGTTTTGCATGTCCCCCCCAACGAGCGACAGCTTTTGAATCCCCCTGGTGATAGCGGGCGTGACTGGGGAGAAGGAGGGGGGGAGGGACTGGTCACGTCACGACTCGCACTGGCGCCGTCTGGGAATGCCTGGGAATGGCTAATCCCCACGCGGTGCAGGCGCGAATCGTAGCGCGACCAGGGGGGGAGGGGGGGGAGGGGGCCAGTCACGCATCGCGAACGATTGGCTCTTACCCATCGGTCGTCGAACGTATGTATTTGGGGATCCCCAGAGTCTGGTATTGCAGGCGCCTTCCCAGTGTCAAGGATCGAGTGGTTGTGCCTCGGCCTTCGTCTTCAGGGGGCGGGCGGAGCTCCAAGGTACTCTCAACGCCTTCTCACTTCGTGTGTCTGCCCATGTCCTCCGACCGATGGACAGGATTCATTTGCATTGAAGGCGCCCCACTTGCATGGCGAAGAGAAGCACTGCCTGGTCGGCGGAGCACGTGCCCTTCGGGCCGGGAGCGCACATGCAGGCGTCTCACGACCGCAGACATGATGGTTCGCCTGCCTCGGAAATCTCTCGGGGAACCGGCGTGGAAATTGACGCCGGACTGCCGAGCAAGGGCATTCGCAGCAGCGGTGGTTGCTGTAGTAAGAGCAAACATCAGACGTAGCGGTAGTATTATGGATCCTGGCAGTTGAGAGTGGTTCGTAGCCGTGCTGCTCAGTAGCCACATGAGCAACCGTAGCATCAGCATTGCCAGCACAAGTAACGTTAGCGGTACTGCATAATTGGCGAGATGCTGTTATGGCATCAGCATCTAATGGCTTGTTGCCCGTCCCGTCACCGTGCCTGGGTTGTTGGTCAGAGGCCTCCTGGAAGCATGTCGTAACATTTGAGGACACCTCGTGGAGTACCTTGGGGGTCCCATTGGGGGCTTCCTGGGGGGCTCTTGGGGCTTCTCGGAGGCCTTTTGGGGCCTCTGGGGAGGATCTTGAGGTCATTTGGGGGGCCAGCTTGCGGTGCAGGGCTCGGAATGTCAGTTCATGCTCCCCTTCTTGGGCCCCTCTTGGGGCCGTCTTGGCGGCCCCTTGGGCCCCTCTTGGGTCTCGTGGGTCTTTTCGGGGCGATCTTGTGGTCCAGAGCCGTCCTGGACGGTCGTAAGACAGAACATGCGAGCATTCGAAAGCCACACCAGAAGACCTAATGAACGTATGCGATTTGGGCGTCTTGGGTCATCCCCCAGGGCCTCCAAGATGGCCCACCGAAAGGCGTCCATGAGGGCTCCAGGACGGTCAGGGCGAGGCTGGAAGTGTGTGTCCCGAGATACGCTCTCTGGGCCCAGGGAGGGCGCCCCAGCCGGTCTGCGGCACGCCCGAGAACATCTGGAATTTGGTGCCCTGGGCTTCTAACGACCACTCAGTATTCTCGGCATTTGGACCTGTGTGTTCTCGAAAGTTCCCGCGCTCCTGATGCCGTTGTCAGCGTGAAAAGCGCCCATCTAGAAACGACACTGCGAAGTGCCCGCCCCCTGACCCCCCATTTCAATGTTGCGTTCGCGACCACGGTCGGGGTGCAAGTATCGGCATAAAAAAACGCCCAGATCTTCCTGGCGGTCTCTGCCACGAGACGCAGCCCCCACAAGACACATAGCTTGACGGGGTGCACGCAACACCGAGCAGATTCAAATACCGTTGGTGCTGTGCTGAACCTGTCTATGCGCGATCCGTGTGAGGGATGTGCCGACATGGGTGGTGGGACGCGTGCCATGTTTCCCACTTAGGCCTGCGGTGGAGCTCCCAGCGGGCCACGAAACGCGCGAGGGGTATCCCGAGATGAGCGCGAAGCCGCCTACGGGGACGTTCGGAAGAGCTCCGCCCGGAGCCACGAAGCGCGTGAGCGGCGTGCCAACATTGGTGCGGCGCCGCCGTCCGAACCCTCAGTTAGGGCCTTCGGTGCAGCTCCCTGCCGGGCCACGAACACCTGTGAAGGGGTGTGACACGGTGGACGCGGCGCCGCTGTGCCACCCCTCCCGCTGGGGCTTTCGGTGGAGTCGCGAAATTTGTGAGGGGTAGACCTGCGTGGGTGTGGTGCCGCCATGCGAGCCCTCCCACTGGAGCCATCGGTTGATCTCCATGTGGGACCACGAAACTCGGGGGGGAAAAACACACAGACACAATCAATCGTCGATCCCCGAGAACATATGGGAAACTATGGGAAGTGCGGGGGAAGACGAAAATCCAAACAATATAGGGACATATGGGGAATCCTGGGATCTGTGTGTATGTGTTTGTGTGTCCCTGGCCCCTTCAGAAACGTGTGATGGGTGTGCCCATGGGCGCGGTGCCGCCATGCGATGCCTCCCACAGGGGCCTTCGGCGGAGCTCCCCGTGGGGCCGCGAGGCGGGCCAAGTCGACATGCGGAGAGCAGATGCGAGGAGAGCAGGGGGGGGCGGAGAGCAGGAGCAGGGAGGAGGGCACGCGCTGGCGTCCGCACGCGTTTGCCGCCATACTTTTGAATAGCCCGGGTCGGGGGCATCCGCTCGCAGGCTTCCAATCTGCTCCAGAGATCGAGCCCCAGCGGCAGAAGACCCCGACAAGGGGTTTCTCAGGAGCACCCCTGCCGCTTAGGAAGGCCTGCAGATGTCAGGCCGCCGCCTTCTTGTGAGGGTGAGGATGTGCGGTGAGGCGGGCGCGGGGGCGCCGCGGAGCCGACACGAGGACCCAACAGCATAGGGGGGGGGGTCGGGAGCTTGCGCTTGCCGTGGGGGCTTCAGAATGCGGTGCAGAAGCCACGCAGGCGGCGCCCTCGTCATCATCGACGCCGACGAGGGTGACGACGACTACGACGACGGGAGTGGCGACGGCGGTGGCGACGGGCACGGCGACGATGACGGTGACGACAGCGGCGAGCGCCACGGCGACGACAACGACGGCGGCGGTGGCAGCAACGACGGCGGCGACGGTTGCGCTGACGACGGCGACACAGACAGCGACCACCCGCCCCCCGTAGAATCATGGCGTTGGTCGGGAGGTTCAGCAGCCCCCTGGGTCAAAATTTCCGCTGGGCCCCAGATACTCGTATCATCTAGTGGCCTTTGTTTCATCCCGCCACCATGTCTGAATCGTGGACCAGAGGCACGTTTGAGGCCTCTTGGAGGCATCTTCGAGGCCTTGGAGTCCTCTTGGGAGCCTCTTGATACCTTCTGGAAGCCTTTTGCATGCTTGTCGGTGGGTTCTCGGCCCCCCCTGTAGTTTACCCTCCTTGGGGGCCTCTTGTGCCGTTTTTGGCCAGTCCAGGGGGGTCCTCGAGCAGTCTTGGTCGTCTCCAAGACCAATGCAGCGAGCAAGCGAAGATCTTCTTATATCTTGGAAAGTTTTGAATGATTTTGGCTCCACGGCCCCCAAGATGACCCATAAGACCCCCAAGGGCGCTTCAGGGTGGGCCCCTGGGTTCATCTTAGGGCATGATGGGAGCTTGGGCTCCCAGCCACGCTCGTGAGGCCTCGGGGAGAGTCACACGACGAACCCTGAGAGAGAGTTGGAGAAGGAGAAAGGGAGGAAGAAGAAGAAGAAGACGAATAATAATCATAATAATAATAAGAAGACGACGACGCTGGGTGGCAGGGCGTCAGGCAACGGTCGCCCCAGCGGGGCTGGCGCAGTATGCGGCAGGGATGTGCTGGCTCCTGCTCGCAGCGAGCCCGCGGCAAAGACCCGCGGCGCAGAAGGAGTAGGAGGGGGACGAGTAGGAGGAGGAGAAGGACGAGGAGGAGGACGAGGACGAGAAAGAGGAGAAGGACGAGAAAGAGGAGGAGGAGGAGGAGCAGGAGGAGGATAATCAAGTGGGCAGCGCTGGTTGCCAAACATCTATGCGGGAGGAGGAGGAGGAGGAGGAAGAGCAGGAGCGCGACGACGACGACGACGACGACGACGACGACGACGACGACGACGACGACGACGACGGGAGACGGCCAGCGGAGGGCAGGCGTCGCACAGGCAGGCGGCGCAAGCCCGGTGCGCAGCGGGACGCGGGGCAGCGGAGGGGGAGGGCGGGGGGCGGGGAGGGCCGCGGTCGACGGCGGGGCCCGCTGCGGGGGGCAGGCGGCGCGGCGGCAGGTGACGGGGCACGGGCGTGCAGTGGGGGGGCGGGGCAGCGGACGGGGCAGCGGGCGGCGAGAGCGCGAGGCGAGGAGGGCCATCCTCAGAGAGGAGGGCGGAAGGCTCCGGGGCCGGGGGGGAGCCACTGCCAGAAGCTGGGATGGAGGGGGCGGGGGAAAGCGAGAGCCAGAAGAGCGGTGGCCAGGGACGGGTATGGGGCGGCCAGGGGAGTCAGGCGATCGCAAACATGGATCAAGGGGGCGTGGATCAGCGACGGGCCCCGTTTCCACCGATTTCCGCCGCCGAGCGAGGCGAGACCGGCCGCATTGTGGGGAGGGCGTCTCCCCCGATCCATGGATGTGGCGACCGCGCGCCAAATTCACGGATCGCTATGCCAGGCTTGTTCGCGAAATGCCTCTCCGAATCCAGTGGGCTGCGAGCGAAAGCTGTATCCTAATTCAGCGGCCTCCCTACGAAAACCTTATCCTAACTCACTGGCACCCCTACGAAAACCTTATCCCAACGCCAGGCTTGTGCGCGAAATGCTTTTCCGAATCCATTGGACTAAGAGCGAAAATCTCAGCCTAACTCAGCTGCCTCCCTACGAAAACCTTATCCAAACTCACTGGCCTCCCTACGAAAACCTTATCCTAAAGCCAGGCTTGTGCGCGAAATGCTTCTCCGAATACATGGGGCTGCGAGCGGAAACCTTATCCTAACTCAGCGGCCTCCCTACGAAAACCTTATTTTAACTCACTGGCACCCCTACGAAAACCTTACCCTAACACCAGGCTTGCGCGCGAAATGCTTCTCCGAATCCATTGGGCTGCGAGCGAAAACCCTATCCTGACTCAGCGGCCTCCCTACGAAAACCTTATCCTAACTCACTGGCCTCCCTACGAAAACCTTATCCTAACGCCAGGCTTGCGCGCGAAATGCTTCTCCGAATCCATGGGGCTGCGAGTGGAAGGCTTATTCTAATTCAGCGGCCTCCCTACGAAAACCTTATCCTAACTCACTGGCACCCGTACGAAAACCTTATCCTCACACCAGGCTCGCGCGCGAAATACTTCTCCGAATCCATTGGACTGCGAGCGAAAACCTTATCCTAACTCAGCGGCCTCCCTACGAAAACCTTATCCTAACTCACTGGCCTCCCTACGAAAACCTTATCCTAATAGCAGGCTTGCGCGCGAAATGCTTCTCCGAATCCATTGGACTGCGAGGAAAACCTTATCCTGACTCAGCGGCCTCCCTACGAAAACCTTATCCTAACTCACTGGCCGCCCTACGAAAACCTTATCCTAAGCTAGGAGCCCTTGAGAATTGTTTGTGGTGTTAATACTGTAATATTAAAGGTCTCAACAGTACTTCTTCCGACGGTGTGTACTCGAAGACCAGCGCCAGCGAACCAGGGGGGTGGCGCCACCAGGCGCGCGTGGGCGGGCCCGGGGAAGGCCAGGCACAGTCGCTTCAAAAGAGGAGGTGGAGGGGGGGGCACCGGGGAAAAACAACAACAACTCGTTGCTGCGAGATATCGGTGTCCGAAAACCAACGCCAAAAGCATTCACAAAACATTGGAATACCCACGTGTGCTTGACTGTGCGCGACCTTCCTCGGAATCCGCGCCCAGGAAAACAAAAACAATCTTCCATGTGCCCGACTGAGTGTGACTGCTTCAGGGAATTAAGAAAACTCGCTCGGAGAAAAAGCTTAATGCGATTTGAGAAGAGAGACCTGGCCATGCATTTGTGCTTCCATCAAAGTGCAGACATGCGGTTTGCTGCCCGTGTGTCCACATATGGGTGCCCACCCATATGTAAACAATAGTTTGCCACGTATTGTGTCCACATTTCGGTGGCGAGCCATGCGTGGCGCCTTCAACCCATGTGCGCACATATGTGTTGGGTGTAAAGTCCGTGCGCGCGTGCGCACACAAGCTCAGAGAAGTGGCGCTTCCCGTTCTTGTCCGGAAAGGTTCCCTCCAAAACGGTCGCGTCGCTCGAAACATCTTTGTAACATTGAGGTGTTGAAATCGTATGTTTGAGACGCCGTTCGTTAAACATGAGGCTCTCGCTCGAGACATCCTCGGAACAACGAGGAGGAGGAGTAGGAGGAGGAAGAGGAAATGGAGGAGGAGGAAGAGGAGGAGGAGGAGGAATTGGAGGAGGAGAAGGAGGAGGAGGAGAAGGAGGAGGAGGAGTTGGAGAAGGAGTTGGAGGAGGAGGAGGAGGATGAGGAGGAGGAGGAGTTGGAGGAGGAGGAGGAGGAGGAGCACAACACGCTCCCAGCGCATGAATGCCCATATAGAGCATACACTACGTAATCAACACACCACTCACACTAAACACGAAGCGTGCGCACACCCTGCGCCCCTCCCGCCCGCCCGCCAGGCACACACCCCGTACGCACACCGTATCACCCCCCCCGCCCGCCCGCCAGGCACACGCCCCGTACGCACACCGTGCAGCCCCTTCCCCCGCCCCCCTGGCACAGACCCTGTACACGCCCGCGCACACACGCGTACACACGCACACAGCCGCACACACTGGCACACACACACACACACACGTACACACATGCGCATGCACATACGCACACACACATAAGCATAGGCCACGCGCAACACCTGACCAAAGCAACCGCAGGCAACCACTGAACACGAGCCACCAACGGCGTCCATCTGGGCATTCGGGGGAGCCCAGCGACTGCATCCATGTGCACGCAAGCGCATTGGTTGCAAATCCATGCGCGCGTGCGCACGCAAGCACAGAGAAGCGGCGCTTGCCGTTCCTGTCCGGAAAGGTTACCCCTACAATGGATGTTTCGCTCGAGACATCCGCGAATAACCGAAGGTCTTGAAATAATTGTTTCAGCATAACCATTTGCAGCATCATCGTCATCGTCACCATCGTGGACATTACCAGCGTCATCGGCATCGTCATCATCATCGTCAGTGTCATTGCCATCGTAGACTGCCACACGACTCAATACACAACGCATGCAACACCCAGAACACACGACACACCCCCAGCACGCAACGCAAATGGCCATACAGAGACGTAGACCGCGCACAGACCATACTCATGCCGTACATCCCCCAGCCCGTCCCCCCCAGAACAGATCCTGGACGCCCACCGTACACCGTACACACCCCGGCACGTCCCCCCCAGAGCACACCCCGCACGCACGCCGTGCAACCCCCGTCCCGCTTGCCCAGCACACACCCTGCACATATAGTGACTCGTAGAGCTTCCCTAAGAGCGAAGCGTCGAAGCTAGAGAGAAATTCCGGCGCGCTGAGGGGCTAGTTGGCAAAAAAAATCTAGACGGAAGTTTTGTTTCATTTTTTGACCTACTTAAAATTATTTTTTCGAAATCTGAACATTCATTAGAGCTCTTGTATTTTTTCCCCCATATCCGATCTTATTTCCACTCGCCATCATATTACTGTCAGAAAGCACTCAGGCGGGATCGGCTGTTCAGTGTCATCTTGGCAGGTGCTGTCGGTTTTCTTAACTTAACTCGAGCTGTAGTCGAGCTACAGAGCTCACAGGCACACCTAATACATCTCAAATCATCAGGCGCGCTTCTCTCAAGTATTGAGATGTCCGAAATCGGTATGCTACCAGAGCTAGGACCAACAAACTATTAGTACTCTGCTAATGTTTTTTGTTCATAATGCTTTTCTTGTCTTAACTCGAACTGAAGATGAGTTACAGAGCTCTCTGGTACAGCAATCGGAAGAGAACCATCAGAAACGCTAGTCTCAAGTATCCAGATGCCCGAACTCGCTCTGCTACCAGAGCTGGGTCCGAAAAACTATTCGTACTCCGTTAATTGTTTCAGAGATGATGATGATGGTTTTCTTGACTTATCTCGAAGTGCAGATGAGCTGCAGAGCTTTTCGGCACAGCAGTCGAACGAGAACCATCAGAAGCGCTAGTCTGAAGTATCTAGATGCCCAAACTCGCTCTGCTACCAGAGCTGGGTCCGGAAAAAAAACTATTCGTATTCTGCTAAGTTTTTAAGAGCTGATGATGACTTTCTTGACTTAACTCAAGCTGCAGATGAACTACAGAGCTGTTCGGCACAGCAATGGAATGATAATCATCAGAAGCGCTAGTCTGAAGTATCTAAATGTCTGAACTCGCTCTGCTACCAGAGCTGGGTCCAGAAAAAACTATTTGCACCGCTAATTTCTTAAAGAGATAATGATGACTTCTTGATGTAACTCGAGCTGCAGATGAGCTACACAGCTGTTTGGCACAGCAATCGGAAGAACACCATCAGAGAACACCATCAGAAACGCTATTTCTGAGTGTCTGGATCTCTGAGATCGTTCTGCTACCAGAGCTGGAACGAAATAACTACTCGTACTCTGAGATCGAACTGCTACCATAACTATTTCTGATATGATGGTATTTTCTCTACTTCATCCGAGCTGTAGGCTGGCTAAGAAGCTGAGAAACACTTCTCGAAACTTTTCCTCCTCCCCCACTCCCCCTCCTCCTTCGCCTCCTCCTTCTTCTTCTTCTGCCTCCTCTCCCCTCTTTCTCCTTTTCCTGCTCCTTCACCTCCTCTTTTTTCTCCTCTTCCTCCTTTCCTGCTTCTCCTCTTTCTTCTCCTCCTTCTCTATCTCCTCCTTCTCATTCTCCTCCTCCTCATCATCATCATCGTCCCTCTTTTTCCCCTCCACCCTTCCCCCTCCTGCTCGTGATCCTCCCCTTGCTCCTTCTCCTTCTCCTCCTCCTCCTCCTCCTCCTTCTCTTCCTCAGCCTCCTCTATCTCCTTCTCCCCTCTCACTCCTTCTTCTCCTCTGCGTCCTCCTCCATCAAACCGCACCCTCGCGCGAGCGGAATGCGAGATTGCCGCGCCCGCATCCCATTCATGTATATCGCAAGGAAGCTCTACAAGTTCCCGGCGGTAACCAAGGTTGACGGTTTACCGCCGGCTCCCACTTGCACACACGCACACAGCCGCACACACACAGGCACATACAGACACACAGGCACACGCACACGCGCACGCACACACGTGCACATGCCACGCGCAACACATGACTAAGGCAAGCGCAGGCAACCACTAAACATAAGCTGCCGATGGCAATCATCTGGGCATGCAGGGGATCTCAGCGATTGCACCCCATGCGCACACATGCGCGTTGTGTCAACTCCATGCGCACGCAAGCTCAGAGAAGAGGCGCTTCCCGCTCTTGTCCGGAAATGTGACCCTCACAATGGGTGTTTCGTTCGAGACATCCTCGAACATTTGGGATTTCGAAGGAGTTGTTTCAAGACGTTGTATGTGAAACATGAGGCTCTCTCGCTCGAGACATCCTCCCAAACGTGAGATGTTGAAATGCGTCGCGAAATAATTCGAATATTCGGAAAATGCCGTTTCGCTTGAGACATCATCCAACACATGAGATGTTGAAAGAGTTGTATTAAGCCGCGGTGTGTCAAACATGAGGTTCTCGCCAGAGACATCCTCTTAAACAAGAGATGTTTGAAATCGCTGGTGAAATCGCAACGATCTTCGACAATGAGGCCCTCGATCGAGACATCCTTAAATCATCGATTTCGGAGGGGACCCTGAACCAAGGAAAACGGACGTTTCGCTCGAGACATCCGCGAATAACCGAAGGTCTTGAAATAATTGTTTCAGCATAACCATTAGCAGCATCATTCTCATCGTCACCATCGTGGACATTACCAGGGTCATCGGCATCGTCATCATCATCGTCAGTGTCATTGCCATCGTAGACTGCCACACGACTCAATACACAACGCATGCAACACACAGAACACACAACACACCCCCAGCACGCAACGCAAATGGCCATACAGAGACGTAGACCGCGCACATACCATACTCATGCCGCATTTCCCCAGAACAGATCCTGGACGCCCACCGTACACCGTACACACCCCGGCCCGTCCCCCCCAGAGCACACCCCGCACGCACGCCGTGCAACCCCCGTCCCGCTTGCCCAGCACACCCTGCACACACAGTTGCACACACGCACACAGCCGCACACACAGGCACATACAGACACACAGGCACACGCACACGCGCACGCACACACGTGCACAGGCCACGCGCAACACGTGACTAAAGCAAGCGCAGGCAACCACTAAACATAAGCTGCCGATGGCAACCATCTGGGCATGTAGGGGATCTCAGCGATTGCACCCCATGCGCACACATGCGTGTTGGGTGCAACTCCATGCGCACGCAAGCTCAGAGAAGAGGCGCTTCCCGCTCTTGTCCGGAAATGTGACCCTCACAATGGGTGTTTCGTTCGAGACATCCTCGAACATTTGGGATTTCGAAGGAGTTGTTTCAAGACGTTGTATGTGAAACATGAGGCTCTCTCGCTCGAGACATCCTCCCAAACGTGAGATGTTGAAATGCGTCGCGAAATAATTCGAATATTCGGAAAATGCCGTTTCGCTTGAGACATCATCCAACACATGAGATGTTGAAAGAGTTGTTTTGAGACGCGGTATGTCAAACATGAGGTTCTCGCCAGAGACATCCTCTTAAACAAGAGATGTTGAAATCGCTGGCAAAATCGTAACGATCTTCGACAATGAGGTCCTCGATCGAGACATCCTCAAATCATCGATTTCGGAGGGGACCCTGAACCAGTGAAAACGGACGTTTCGCTCGAGAAATCCTCAGAAACTTCGATTTCGGAGCGAACCTTGAAACAACATCGTTTTGGAATCGTTGGAGGAGGCCTCGAGCGGGTGAAGCGGTCATGCGAGTTAAAACGGCCATGTTTGATCCAGGTCGCGTTGCACGGCCTCGGGCGGGTTCAAACGGCCATGTGAATTAAAGGCTGTGCGGGTTAGAACTGCCATGCGGGTTCAAACGGCCACGCTTGATCCAGGTAGCGTTCCACGGCCCGGCGGGTTTAAACGACCATGCTGGTTAAAACGGCCAGACGTGTTCGTACGGCCCTGCAGGTTCAAGCGGCCCGACGGATTAGAACGGCCAACCGCGGGCTGAAACGGGTTAAAACGGCCACGCTTGATCTAGGTAGCGTTCCATTGCCACGAGCGGGTTAAAACGGCCATGCGAGTTAAAGTCTGGGCGGTTCAAAACGGCCATGCGGGTTCGAACCGCCACGCTTGATGTAGGTAGCGTCCCACGGCCAGGCGGGTAAATAAGGCCATGCGGGTTCAAACGGCCAGACGGGTTCGAACGGCCCTGCGGGTGAAAATTGCTCAGCGGATCAAAATGGCCAGGAGCGGATTGAAACGGCCATGCAGGTTAACGGGAAGCGTTTTCTCGGAACGAGAAGGTGATGGGAGTTTGTTAGGCCAAGCGTTCTACGCATTTGATATGAAACGAACTCGCGAGGAACAACTCGCTCAACGTCGCAAAGGCACATCGCTTGGCGGATGACAGGAAGCGCCTTCTCGGAACGAGAAGGTGATGGGAGGTGACGGGAAGCGCCTTCTCCGAACGAGAAGGTGGTGGGAGTGTGTTCGAGGCCTGCCGAGTAAGGACACATATTGTATAATATGATCCTTGCGCAGGACCCAACCATGTGCAGCTGTGTGTGTAACGCAGTTGTGGGTATCGTCCTCGGTGAACCTCTCTCTGGGGCCACGACGCGTGTGACGGGTGTGCCAAAATTGTTGGCACGGGTACGCCGTGCGGACGCTGCCACCGGACCCGTCGGTGCAGCCCCATGTGAGGCCACAAAACGTGTGAGGGGTGCGCCGAAATGCAGGATGGAATCACGTGCGAGCGCTGCCATTGGGGTCTTTGGGGGCTACGAAACGTGGAAGGGGTGCGCCGAAATGGAGGGTGGAACTGCATGCGGAACCTGCCTCTATGGGGCCACGAAACGTGTGAGCGGTGCGCCGAAATGGAGGTGGAACTGCATGCGGACCCTGCCACTGGGGCCCTCGGCGGAGCACCTTATGGGGCCACGAAGCGTATGAGGGGTGCGCCGAAATGGGAATTGCACGCGGACCCTGCCACTGGGGCCTTCGGCGGAGCACCCTATGGGACCGCAGAACGTGCGCGGGGTGCGTCGACATGGCCGGGTGGAACTGCATGTGGACCCTGCCCTGGGGCCTTGGGTGGAGCACCCTATGTGGCCGCGGAACGTGCGCGGGGTGCGTCGACATGGGGGTGGACCAGCATGCGGACCCTGCCATTGGGGCCTTCGGCGGAGCGCCCCATGCGGCCACGAAACGTGTGAGGGGTGCGCTGGCATGGGGGTGGAACTGCATGCAGACCTTGCCACTGGTGCCTTCAGCGAAGCACCCTATGGGGCCACGAAACGTGCGGGGGGGTGCGCCGAAGTGGAGGTGGAACTGCACGCGGACCCTGCCACTGGGGCCTTGGGTGGAGCACCTCATGGGGCCACGAAGCGTATGAGGGGTGCGCCGACATGGGGGTGGAATTGCATGCGGACCCTGCCACTGGGGCCTTCGGCGGAGCACCTTATGGGGCCGCGAAACGTGTGAGTGCTGCGCCGAAGTGGAGGTGGAACTGCATGCGGACCCTGCCACTGGGGCCTTCGGCGGAGTACCCTATGGGGCCACGAAACGTGTGAGGGATGCGCCGAGATGGAGGTGGACCTGCATGCGGACCCTGCCACTGGGGCCTTCGACGGAGCACCCTACGGGGCCACGAAGCGTGTGAGGGGTGCGCCGAAGTGGACATGAGGGCAGAGGCAAGGGATGGGAGGAGGGGGAGGGAGGAGGGAGGAGAGGGAGGAACGCGGGAGGTGAGGTGAGGTCAGATGGGGGGCGCTGTCTCTTCAAAACGAGGACCACACACCTTAGGATGGTTGGGAAAAAGAAAAAATTGCGAGAGACCCCCAGCTTGCGGTTGCAACATATAGCTTGCTCGGCGGATGACGGGAAGCGCCTTCTCTGGCGACATGGCCCCCTAATGCACCCGTACCAAGAGGAGCGCTGCTTCGTGGTAGAGTGCCAGGACAGCGTGAAGGAGGGCAAGGTTCGCTGGATCGGAGCGACTGACCGTCACCGCGTGCTGATCGTATCCGTCCCACAACCCTGTGGGGCGTTGAAGTGGCAGGAGCTTGCGGAACTTATGATCGACGACGACCATGCTCCTCGCACCACGCCGTGAGCTCAAGGAAGTGAAGTAGTCGACGAGGATGTTGGGTTTACTCCAGGTGGGTCCACCAGGTTGCATGCACCAGTGCTCACTTCTTCAGTAAAGCCTGCTGCAGGCGCCTGGTTTACTTTTGTGTTTTTCCAGCGCTAATGCCTGCCTCTTCGTCCGCTCCACATCCTTCTCGGCCCGCTGCGTTGGTGACTTTGAGTTTGGCTCGCCCCTCAACCCTGCCCTTGTATAGCCTGGGGCGTTGCCGACTTCGCATTGCTGATAAGGGCGGCTCCCGCTATGCTGCACTATGCTTATCCTGCACATGATGCGTTGCGCCGTTTGAATCACGGTTCGCCGCCGGCCCGTGGCCAGAGGGTCGCGTGCTGATGTGCGGGCTTCCCACCAGTGGGCGGTTAGCTTCGTACGTTGCGTCCGTGGACGCGCACACGCGCGTTCCGACCTTGCGGTTGGCTCTGTGAGTGCTCGCGAGACCTCAGCGTTGGGGTTGCGTCTTCGAACAAAAAAGCGCCTACTCGGAACGAGAAGGTGGTGGGAGCTTGTTAGAGGGAAGCTGCGTAAGGAAGACAGGAATAACTATGACGCGAGGCACCCCTGGCTCGCCGCTGCAAAAGGTTGATCGATCGGTGGATGACGGGAAGCGTTTTTTCGGAACGAGTTGGTGATGCGAGCTTGCTAGAGGACCGGAATGAAGGAATACATGAAGAACTAAGACGTGAGAGACCCCTGGCTCGCGGCCGCAAAAGGTTTACCGCTTTGCGAATTCTTCCCCGCAGCGGCAGTTTCGTCTGAGACATCCTCGAACCAGTGAGATCACCAAGGAGTTGTTTCAGGACGTTCTATGTGAACAGTGACGCTCCCGCTCGAGACATCCCCATTCAAGTGAGATATCCAACAGTCTTGCGAACTCGTTGAACTCTTGAGCATCAAGCTATCGCTGGAGACATCCTCGACACAATGGGGTGGCGGACGAACTGCCACATGACGCCTTCTGTTCAAATTGGGGCTATCGTTCGAGACGTCCCCGAACAATGGGGATGTCCAGGGGGTTTGCGAACCGAGACGGCCCAAGAAGGGTTCAATACGACTCCACGGCTGCCCAACAGCTTTCCAATAGTGTCCACCATTTCCTCCTCCTCATCATCATCATCATCATCATCATCATCATCATCCATCATCATCATCGTCAGCATGTTCATCATCATTCCCAGCATCCGCACTATCAACATCAACATCACCAACATCATCACCAGCAACAACATCATCGTCATCAGCATCATCATCATCATTGTCTTCAGTCGCATCATCATCAGGGTCATCATCACCATCAGCATAACCTGGGGAGAAGAGGAGCAGGAGGAGGAGGGGGAGACGGACGACTAGGAGGAGGAGGAGGAGGAGGAGGAGGAGGAGGAGGAGGAGGAGGAGGAGGCCGAGCAGGAGGTGGATGAGGGATGGGGGGGAGGAGGAGGAGGAGGAGGAGGAGGAGGAGGAGGAGGAGGAGGAGGAGGAGGAGGAGGAGGAGGAGGAGGACGGAGCGGCGATGATGCGTCGAGGAGGGCGGGGCAGATGACCTCAGAGGGTTCATAGGACTCATAAGGTTCGTAGGGCTCATAAGGCTCTGAGGGCTCACAGGGCTCCGAGCGCTCGTAGGGCTCATACGGCTCATGGGGCTCATAGGGGTCAGATTTCTACAGAAAACACCCACTTGGAGCAACCCTCAGCGGACAATCCAACCCCTTCATCGTTCCGTGCCTCGCCCGCACAGTGCCAATGGTTAAAAGAGCAAGCGAACCATGCAAATAATTACTTAAATATTTGATTCATTATTTAGAGATTTACATTTTCGTTCCCGTGCTTTTTGGAGTAACTATTTTGAGCAACGCTCAATTTGCTATACAACTCCCTCCCCTTATCGTCATCTTTCCGTGCCTCGCCCGCACAGAGACAGTGGGTTAAAGAACAAGCGAGCAACGCAAATAATCAACTAGATGTTGGAACAATTATTTAGATATTTACACGTTCGCTTTCGTGCTTGTTGGAATAACTGCTTTGAGCAGCGCTCAACGTGCTATCCAACTCCCTCCCCCTATCGTCATTGTCCCGTGCCTCGCCCGCACAGAGACAGTGGTTAAAAGAGCAAGCGAACCACGCAAATAACTGATTAAATATTGAAACAACTATTTACATATTTACATGTTCGTCTGCGTGTTTTTTGGAATAACTACTTCGAGCAACGCTCAACTTGCTATCCAACTCCCTCCCCCATCGTCATCGTTCCGTGCGTCGTTCGTACAGAGACAGAGGTTGAAAGAGTAAGCGAACCACGCAAAAAAACATATTTCTTGAAACGCATATTTAAATGTTTACATGTTCGCTTCCGTGCTTATTGGAATAACTGCTTCGAGCAGCGCTCAACGTGCTATCCAACTCCCTCCCCCTATCGTCATCGTTCCGTGCCTCGCCCGCACAGAGACAGTGGATTAAAAGAGCAAGCGAACCACGCAAATAATTAGATAACTGTTGAAACAATTACTTGAATATTGACTATTCGTTTCCGTGCCTCGTTCTTTGCGTTCGTTTGCGTTTGAGCCCCAAGATTGGCCAACGGAAGCCCCCCAGATCGCCGCTCCTCAGCGGTCCTCTTCTTCCTCCTCCACCTCGTCTCCTTCTTCCTCATTCTTCTCCGGCACTCTTCACACTTCCAAAGGAATCAAGACGACACCGTCGCGATTTGCACACGGCTCGGACGTCGGCCCGAAAAGTTTAACAAATGCTATAGTTTCCTGCCTAGAAAAACATTATAAAATGAATTCTACGATTTGCTGCGGGCTCGAGCCCCAGAGGGTTCCGCGCTGCGGGACCGAGCCCCAGCGAGCTCTGCTTAACGATTGTCTGTCAGACACCAGACCCTGGCCCGAAAATTCAAAAAATACCATGGTTCCCAGCTTCTAAAACAGTAGAAAGTGAATGTGCCGAACGATTGTCAGTCAGACCCCGCACCCCAGCCCAGAAATCCAAAAATAGAACATAGTTCCTGCCTCTAATACACTAGAAAATGAAAGTGACTAACGCTTGTCTGTCAGACACCAGACCCCCGCCTGGAAATCCGAAAAAATATCATAGCTTCCTGCTTGTAACACAGGAGACAATCAAGATGCCTAACGATTGACTGTTAATCTAGAGCCCGGCCCGAAAATTCACAAAAGACAATAGCTTCCTGCCCCTAGAACAATAGAAAATCTATATGCGGAACGATTGTCTGTCAGACCCTGGACCCACTCTCGACAGTTCAAAAACATACCATACTTTCCTGCTAAAAGAACATTAAATAATGATTGCGCCTCCTCCTCCTCCTCCCCCCTCCCCCCTCCCTCCGCCTCCAACGCCGACGCCACTCGCCGACCCGCCCGGAAAGGTCCGCCCGCCCGACCCAACCGGACCTGCACGTTAGGGCTCTCGCGTGCGATCTCGATTATGCACCACAGTTCAATGCGGGTGCGTGCACCTGCTGGTGCGCCAAGGATCTTTGAGGATCTGGAAGTCCAAGATTTTTTTTAATGTTTTCACTTTTTTGGTTTTTGTAATTTTTGCAATTTTGCAAATTGGCACAAAAGGAATCCTTTTGTGGACGATTACATGTTGATTTCCTTTGTCGCGAGTTACACACTGATTCCCTTTGTACCGGAGTACAAGTTGATTCTTTTTGTGGTGTATGACAATCGAATTCTTTTTGTGGCGGATTACAAAGGATTACATGTTCCCCAAATTGAAAAATACAAAAATTACAAAAAAAAAAACGTTACAACATGTGGAAAATTATCCAGGACCTCAGGGACTCCCCATCGACCTCCGCGTGAGTTCCAGGACAAGTTGGGTTTCTTTCTGTAGTTTTTGTATGCTATCAAATTGGCACAAAGGGAATTCATGCGGAGCGGATTGCAAATTGATTCCCTTCGTCGCGGACTACACATTGACTCCCTTGTTGCCGAATTTCAAGTCGATTCCTTTTGTGGCGGATTACAAAAAGGATTCCTTGTGTGGAGGAGTACAACAGGATTACTTTTGTTTCAAGTTGAAGAATTCAAGAAACTACAGAAATTGCAGGAATTGAAGAAACAATGATCCAGGATCTCAGGGACTCGCCGCCGACCTACCCCTGAGTTCCAGGATATATATATATATATATATATATATATATATATATATATATATATATTCCGGGGGACGAGGTCCCCCGGCCGAGCCCAAGGACCTCGGGGGCGCATGGGGGTGCAGGGTCCCGGGGGACGAGGTCCCCCGGCCGAGCCCAAGGACCTCCGGGGCGCATGGGGGTGCAGGGTCCCGGGGGACGAGGTCCCCCGGCCGAGCCCAAGGACCTCGGGGGCGCATGGGGGTGCAGGGCCCCCGGGGCCGCTCGGAAGGGTTCCCGTTCGGTTCCAGAGACCGCCAGGGCGGGCTCCAGCCCAGCCAAGACAGCCCGCGAGCGCTCCAACACGCGCCAGCATGGCTTCCAGACGAGCCCAGCGGCCACCAACACGCCCCAAGCGGCCTCCAAGACGCCTCCCAAGAGAGCCCCAAGAGGCAAAAAACGTTGTTAAAAAAAAAACAAAAAAAATGTGTTTCCAATGTTTTTTCTCTTCTCGCTTTTCCTGCTTTCCGACGCTCCAAGACGGCCCAAGAGGCCCCCAAGAGAGCCCCAGGACGGCCCAAGAGGCCCCTAAGCCGGCCCCAAGACGGCCCAAGAAGCCCCCAAAGGCGTCCCGAGACGGCCCAAAAGGCCCCCAGGACGGCCCAGGAGCCGCCCAAGACAGCCCCAGGAGGGCTCCGCCATGGCCTGAAGACTGCCTAAGCGAGCCCAGCGGACCTCCAACACGCGCCAGCATGGCCTCCAAACGAGGCCAGAAGCCACCAACACGCCCCAAGCGGCCTCCAAGAGGCCTCCCAAGGAGCCCCAAGAGGCCGCAAACGTTGATTTTGCATTGTTTTTTTCGATTTTTGTTTGCCTTCTCGGTTTTTCTGTTTTCCGACGCTGCCAGACGGCCCAAGAGGCACCCAAGACAGCCCCAGGACGGCCCCAGAGGCCCCTGAGCCGGCCCCAAGACAGCCCAAGAGGCCCCCAAAGGCGTCCCAATTTGGCCCAAGTGAGCCCCAAGGCAACCCCGGAGCCGCTCAAGACAGCCCCAGGAGGGCCCCGACATGGCCTGACGACTGCCTAAAAGGCCAGCGAGCCTCCAACACGCGCCAGCATGGCCACCAGACGAGCCCACAGGCAACCAACACGCCCCAAGCGGCTTCCAAGAGGCCTCCCAAGAGAACCCCAAGAGGCCACAAACGCTGATTTGTCATTGGTTCTTTCGATGTTTTTCGCGTTCTTGCTTTTTTTTGCTTTCCGACGCTCCAAGACGGCCCAAGAGGCCCCCAAGAGAGCCCCAGGACGGCCCAAGAGGCACTTAAGCCGGGGCCAAGACGGCCCAAGACGCCCCCAAAGGCGTCCCAAGACGGCCCAAGAGCGCCCAAGGACGGCGCAGGAGTCGCCCAAGACGGCCCCAGGAGAGCCCCGACATGGCCTCAAGATTGCCTAAGCGAGCCCAGCGGACCCCAAGAGGGCCCCACGAGGCCGCAAGAAGCCCCCCGAGGCCACCCAAGCGCCCCCCAAAAGGCTCCCCGGAGGCTCCCAAGAGGCCCAACAACTCCTCCCAATACGCCCCAGAGACTTCCAGTATGCCTCCAAAAACTGACCCCGAGAGGGTCATGCGAGGCCCCAAGACAGCCCAATGATGGCCACGCGAGAGCCACACCATACATTATGATGATGAGGAGGCGTAAGTAATGGTGGCGAGGGATGCTGATGACAAGGATGGAAGGGGAGCGAAGGATGAGGAGGACTGGGGAGTGACTAGAGGTGAGGAAGGACGAGAACGAGGTGTAGGAAGAGAAGGAGCGGCAGATTGAAGAGAGCGGGGAGGACATGGAGGAGGCTGATGATGATGATGAGGAGGAGGAGGACGAGGAGGAGAGGAGGACGGGGAGCAGTGACGTAACCAGCCCTTAACATTTACGCTCCCAAGAGCGAAGGGTGCCATGAGCCGTCTCGGGCAAGTTCCTTCAGCGCTCTTTCCGTTTCCGTGCACAACCATTGGCCCATCCATGGGGCCATGACGGGGCCCAGGTCAGCGCCGAGGCTGTTCCCTGAGCTTCCAACAAGGTCTCCGGGTTGCACTTCCGCGTCCTGCTCCACCGACCCCGTACCCCATATCGGCTGAAGACATGATGCTGCTGCCTCCGCAGTCACCAGTCAGTATTATCCTGCTTACTTCTACGGCACTGCAGGCTGCCATCCATATCGCGGGTCGAGCCGCCGCTCCCTGCACCTCCGTATTCGTGGTCGTGGCTTCAGCTGTTACTGAGAGGCCGCGACACACGTGTCAGAACTATCAATTTTGCAGTGGAATTCAAGCTCAGATCCCAGTCGAAGGCACCAACAAACGAGAACGTCAAAGATTTTGCAAGCGGTGCTTTTCGGCAGATGCACGGTGTGCCCACCCCCAGTGCGAGGCTCCTGTAGCTCCACCCTTCCGACGGCCAAAAACACATGTCACGCCTACTTTCTGCACAGCGCACTATTCCGACCCATGCCACAATACCACGCGTGAGTGGAACTTGTGTAGGAACGCCCGCGTCGGCTGCCGCCTTCTGGCAACCAACAAATCATCTGGCCCGTGCTTTCCGTGCTCTGAAGGCTCCCTGCCCTGTCGCTTCGCGGTGCTGGGGTGTCCTGCCCACGTCCGGCAAAAAGTCAAAAATGCATCAGGCCGGCTTCCGCAATGCGTGAACCATCAATTCGGCAATTCGCCAATTCGCCTGCGCATCGATTGGCTGCCAGGAGGAACGGAGCGACGCAGCCCACAGTACTTGCGTCCCATGCCAAGCCGGACGTCGACCGTGCACAGTGTGCTTCTCGCGCCGAGGAGCGCCCGGAACTCCAGATCTGTGCGCTCACTGTGGCGGAGCCAGCCCAGCCGCCAGCCCTTCGCTAGCCGCTCCAGCGCAGTCTTCGACGGCGCTTGCATCTACGCCCTCGCGATGTAGCGCTCCGAAGTGCGGGGCGCCAGCGGTGCAAGAAAGCACATCTCGAACGGGCGCGCAATGCCCCATGTGCATCGTCGGGGTCTTTCCTTGCGCTACGGCCACCTGCAACTTCCGCGTCCCTCGACAAGGCGGACAGCATTGCCTCGTCTGCCAACCGCCCGCCCTGCTCCACTTCTGCCGCACGCCCCCGTGCACGAACGTAGTCGAGTCGCCAGAGGACAATTTGTGTTGTGTACTTCGTCCTGTTTCCCACGCTCGACGCGTAGGTGCGACGGCCGTTCCACCCCTGGTCCAGCAGGCCTGTGTCGAACGTGCGGGCTGTCCACACCACAACCACTACCATCCCTCTCCAAACGATCCTACGAGCAAGCCGAACGCCCTTGTAGTTCGTCTGGGCGCAACGGTGTAGCTCAACGGAAGTCGTCCGACGGCCTCTGCATCGCGTGCATTCGGAAAGGGAAGCCATGTAGCAATCGTGCCATTGGGTGCGCTTTTCTCGTGGGCCCTCTCCGGCACCGTGGTGACATGTAGGCACTGTTGCCTCGCGGGGCCCCCTTGCCAGGGGCCCGGAAAGGCCGGCTGCCGCGCCCCCGCCCGCCATGGCGTGCGACGCGCAGTGCCGCACAACAACGGCATGTGCGAACGTTGCTTTAAACCCACATGTTCCTTCCCGCTGTGCGACAGAAAGTTGACGAAAGCAATGTACGCCACCGGATACTGCCCCGACCACGTCCGACATGCCGCGGTAGCCACCGCCGCCGCCGGGCCCCATCATCCTCCGACGTCGGGGTCTTCTGGTGTCCCACACGCCCGTCCACGTAGCGATCCGTTGCAAGCACTCCGCAAGCAGGTGGCGGCAGCCGTCCGCATGTACCTCCGAGCACGTGACTCGCCGAAATGTTCCGTGCCGTGGTGTCGCCTCAAGTCCACCCGCGTAGCACTTCCGAACTCGTCCAGCTGTCCGCCCGCCTGCGCAGCGCATCGGAACTGGTTCGCAGAACCCGTGCCTGGGACTTCTCTTGGCGTACGCACCGGCCACCGCGCCGGCTGGTGGTCGACAGACGAATGGTGCAGCAAACGCGTTCCGAAAGCGTCGCTCTCTCCGACCGGCCACTTTCAAGGAGCCTGCGCAACGTGCGGGGCTCTGCACTTCTTCGCCGAACGCGCGCGTTGCCCGGCAGCACGCAGAAAGGACTTCGGCGCGTGCTGCAGGTACGGAGCCCTGGCTGGCATCCCCCTACTGCCTCCCGCTCCGGCCGAAATGGCTCAGCTCCTTCGTCCGGGTCCTTCCCACGACCACTTCATGCAGCACATTCGGTCGTACAACTGCGCCCTTGGATTCGCATCCTTCAACAGCGAGAGCACTGTCGCCGCACGGAAGACCCGCACGGAAGACCCCCTGTCGGGCACCCGGGCACCGGGGCACCCGGGCACCCGGGCACTGCAGGCACCCCGGCACCGGGGCATCCGGGCATCCCCCGGGCACCCGGGAAGGAGGAGGGAGGATGAGGAGGAGGAGAAGGAGGAGGAGTGAACGTCGGGCAGGCGTCCAGCGCAATCCGAGCCGAGGGTAGAGCCAGAAGGAGTAGGAGGTAGAGGGGACCGGGAGGACCGTTTCGGCCGTTCGAAAAAGCACCTCATCCATGTCGTCCTCCTCCTCCTGGGGGATATCAGTCCCAGCTGGCGTGGAGCTGGAGGTCGATCCTCCACCGTCAGCACAACCACAGGGGCAGCAGCATGATCGAGTCGTCGACCCTTCGTCCGAGTCGTCGTGTACCGTCGAAGCTGCTGCCCCAACATCTCTCCCTCTTGGACCGTGCGATGCGGAAGAGGAAGCAGCCTGTTCATTGTTTGGCTTGCCTGGTGAGAGTCCCTCCCAGCAGGCCGTGCAGCAGGTGCCTGAGCCAGCCTCGTCGGCTGGAGCGTTCGGCCGAGACCGAGCTGCCTCCGTCCTTGAAGAGGACGAGGCCTCGCTCGTCGCCGTCGCTGCATTACAGTCTGACGACTCAGACTAGGAGATGCAGCATGCGTCCTCCGCGTGTGGTGCGTCTCGCCCTGACCTCATTCTTCTCTGGTCGTGGGCTTAGGGGGGCAGGCGGTGAGCCACAGGGGATCCTCCCCTCCTGTGGGAAATCGCCCCGTGGCTTTCGCGCCTGCCCTCCTATCTTCGTTTCACTGCTCGCTGGCCTGCTACAGGCCAGATAGCAGGGGCGACGACCTCTGGGCGTCGCTCTTGTTGTCACGGTTGATGTCAACAAAAATTCTCCTGCTCGTTCTCTTCCCCCTCCCTTCCATAATCAGACTATTCCTCCGCCGGCTTGGCTCGGCCCGGCCCGGCCCGGCTCGGCCAGCGGAGGAGGAGGGAGGAGGAGTGGGAGGATGAAGACAGGACAGGGGGGGAGTAGGACGACGAGGAGGAGGAGGAGGAGGAGGAGGAGGAGGAGGGGGAGAAAGAGCGAGGAGGCGGGGAGGGACATGGGCAAGGGGAGGCGGATGAGGACTAATTTCGTGGAGGAGCAGGCGTTCGCAACCGGCGCAGCATCCAGGCAGAAGAGGAGGAGGAGGAGAGCAGGAGGAGGAGGAGGAGGAGGAGGAGGAGGAGGAGGAGGATGAAGAGGAGGAAGCGCAGGAGGAGGCCCGGTTCGCCTGAGACATCCTCAAAGCTCTGGGTTCCGAGACGTCCTGACCTGAGTTGGTCAGACCACTTTCGCCTGAGACATCCTCGAAACTCTGACCTCGGAGGTGCCCTGCCCCACGGTGGTCCGAGACAGCCCAAGAGAGCTTCAAGATGGCCAAGATGCAATCAAAAGTGCCCCCACGAGGCACTCAGGAGGCGAAGCAAGTAGGTTTCCTCAATGGTTGTTGAAGGTTGTTCGTGTTCTCGCTGTTTCGTGCTTCCAACGATTCAAGACAGCCCATGAGGCCCCAGAAACCAGCTCAAGACGGCCCAAGAGGCACCCAAAGAGGGCGCCGCGACGGCGCAATAGAGAGAGCCCCCAAGATGGCCCAAAAAGTGCCCCAAGGCGCCCCTAGAGGCGCCCAAGATCGCCTCAAGAGGGCCCCAAGAGGGGCTCAAGAGGGGGAACACGAACCGACAATTCGAGCCTTCCGCCCCAGTAGGCCTCCAGGAGGCCCCAAGAGGCCCCAAGAGAGCCCAAGAGGCCCCCTAGAGGCCTCCTAGAGGCTCCACGAGGCCCCACAGGAGCCCCCAAAGACGCCCCACGAGCATCCGTAGCCATTTTGGCTCAAGGTGGATCTGACTGGAGCGCGCAAGCGCTCATCATAGTTGCCCATCACCATGCGGACCCCGCGACCAGACCCCTGGGGCCCGAGGCTGCCCACTTTTCCCAAACTCCCCCCTCCCCCCGCGGTGCCCACTGTGTCCCTCGGGGTCCTTCGGGGGGCTTTCGGAGGGCCCGAAGGCGCTCCCCAGACGGTCCAGGAGGCTTCCGAGACGGTCCAAGAGTTCGTCAAGACGCCCTTGATGGCTTCAAGACGGCCCGAGAGGCCCCCCAAGCGCTTGAAGAGGGCTTCAAGAGGACACTTATGAGGGCCGCAAGGAACACACATCGCCCTAATTCCTTTGGGAAGCGTCTATTTTGGGCATATGCGCTTTGTATGAATAGCGTCCACGACGGCCTCAGAGAACCCCAAGAGCGCCGCAAGACATCCCAACAAGGCCTCCAAGACGGTCCAAGAAGCTCCCAGGATCGCCCCAAAACGTCCCACAGAGCCCTCCAAGACGACCTCCGTAGGCGCCTGTGGATCCCAGAGCGCTCTGAGACAGTCCAAGAGGCCCACAAGACACCTCACTCTGCACCCCTCCCCGCTCCTCCCAGATTCCTCCCCATCCCTCCCCGCTCCAGGCAAGTGTGCGCGAGGCGGTTGTATCTCTGGCCGCGAGATCCTGCCAGTGTATACCTACATGTACGACCACCCGTCGGGTGATAACGAGGTTGTGCGTGTGGTGGTGGGGGTGAGGAAGGGGAACCAACTGGAGCTACAACATAGCATTGCATCGCACAGCAGAGCATAACATAGCACCGCATAGCATCGCACAACACAGCATAGACGAGCATCGCGTAGCATAACATAGCATAACATATCATCGCATAGCATGTCATAGCATCGCATCGCATCGCGTCGCATATACTAGAATATCATCGCATGGCACAGTATGGCGTAGCATAGCATAGCATAGCATCGCATCGCACAGCATAGTATCGCATCGCATCACACCGCATAGCTTGGCCTCGCATTGATAACATAGCGTACTATGCGGGCCGAACCGTACAATGGCCGAAAGTCCGTCCAAACGGCGCTCTCGCCTCGGCCCGGGCAGCACACCGCCAGCGTCACCTGCACGCCGTGGCCAGCTTAAGTTTAAGAGCGAATCGTGAGGATGTCTCAGCAGAAACCGGCTTTCTTGGTTCAGATGGGCGGGCTGGACGACATGGGCGAATCAAACGCACGTTCGGGCCTGCGGCGGCCGCCCGGGACGGTCAGGGCACCCACAAGGCGCGCGCTCGCCGTCGACGGCGGGGCGCGGCTGCGGGAGAGCAGCCCGAGGCGAGGAGGCCCTCCCCCCACGAGCGATGCCCTGGCAGATTGGGCCAGTTTGATTGCCGCCAGTTTCCGTCGAACGCGTGCGGATCAAGGGTGCGACGGTGATAACGGATCATTGTGCAGGCAATTGCACGTCTCGTGGAATATGTTGCGGCGTTTATTTCCGTGTTTTGCGTCGTGAATTCTTGTTATCCGTGTCGCGCCTCCGTCTACTCACTCCCTCCTCCTCCTCCTCCCTCCTTTTCCATATCACGATCAGAATTATCGCGATGTGACAGGCCTCGCACTTGGGCAACACAAGGGGGTGCCGCCAGGGGATAATTAGGACACTTACCGGTTCGTGCCCAGATTGTGGGGATGTCTCCAGCGGTTCGCTTGTTTCACGGATGTAGGCGCGTCTTTTTCAGGGCCGCGTGGTGTTCGCGATGTCGCAACAAACGTTGTGGGCGCCACAATGGGGAGCGACCACGGGGTGGGACATTTGCCCACTTGCGGTCAGCATTCGGGGATATCTCACGCGAGACGTTGGCTTTTTGAGGTGGGTGTGCTTTTTTTCAGGGCCGCCACGAAGGAAGCGAATACTCGGATCAGTCCCGGCAGTCGCCGCGGTACTGGGAAGACCGTCGGATCGATTATTTCGTTGTCGATTTTTTTTGGCGCGTACCGTTCAAACCTTCAGGGTGGCCCAGTGTTGGCAAATTTTGCGCGGTGGTTGCACGACGAAGGTGGGCGCACCATAGAACCCTTCACGACAGCCCATCGTTGTAAAGATTTTCGTCGCGGTTGTAAGACGAGCGCGGGCACGGTGATCGCGCGCATTTGGGTGTTCACATTCGTTATGGCGCTCGCATGTGGTTCGCTAGACGTAAAATTTGTAAAGATCTTGGACGTGACAAATCTGTGATGAGCCTTGGCTAGGTCGTGTGCGGGCCTTCACTGGGTTCTGGGTAGGCCATGTATCAGCTCTTGAAAGGCCGCCAGGTAAGCCTGAGGCAGGCATTGGATAGGCCGTCGGGCTGACCTTGGACAGGCCTGGGGGTTCGTGGGCAGGCATTGGGCAGGATCCGAGGGGAGCGGTGCTCTGGCGCCGCCTGGACCGCAGAAAGGAGCGCAGTTGATCAATCTATGCCATGATCCTTTTTTCGTGCAGGTTTCGCTGCAGAGGTCCTCAGAATATTGAGATGCTTAGGAATTTCGCTGCATCGGGATTATTTCAAAAACTAGTGTTCCGTCTGGGATGTCACCAGTAATGGAAGCGTCGGAACATGCGGATGCCAAACCGTCCTGGCGCCCCGTGGTTTGGCCGGGGGCGTCGGCGGTCGCGTTCGCCCTTGTCTGTTTCGAGGGGGACATTGAGGAATAATGGCGAGGGGGGGGGGGGGGGGCGGGGGCATTGGCAGGAAAGGTGAGCAGGAGAAACAAGGGGATGACGGGGGAGAAAGACAGCATGGAACAGCCGAGTAATGCCTGGCGGGCAAAAAGTGGGAAGACGAAGAGGGAGAAGGCGGAGGAGGACGCGGAGGAGCAGGAGGACGTGAGCATTTGCTCGAAAACGCAAAAGGTGGACAACATAATTTTGGTGGGGGGTTCTGCAGGAGTGCGTTGGCCCTTTGGGCGCTTCCTTAGCCGCCCCCCCCCGGAGTGAGCTCCAGGCGTCTGCGTAGACTGCCCCTCCACAGAAAGGGCGTTGCGCAGCCCTTCGGGGGCAGTGCTGGGCCAAACCGACGACCGCGACCGCGTCGCGGGGCTCGGGCCGCCCGCCCCTCGTCTCCCGCCCCGCCTTCCTCCAGGAGTGGCCCCGGGGCTTTTTCGGAGAGCCTTGTTACGCTTCCGCCGAGTCCGCCCGCTGAGAAAAATCTCCTACATTTACTAGAAACTCACTGGAAATTCACGGTTCCGATTTCGCAAGAGTTATGCACGGATCGCTGTCCCGTGGAGCCTCTCTGGAAATTCTCTAGAAATTCACCCGAAGACATTCGTCTCGGTATGATGGGATGCAACGCAAGCGCGCCAACTGAAGTTTGTTGAGGATTCCAGGGCCAGAATCGCGTGCCCGAGCGCAGGGGGCATTCGCTGCTCCAGGCCCACGCCGCTGGGGCGTGCGACAGGAGGCAGGCGGCGGCGGCCTTGCCACCGAAGTTCGGGGGCGGCAGGACGGAGCAGCTGCCGCCCCTCAAAGCCACTCGGTCGCCTGCGCCTCATTTGTGACGCCGCGATCTGTCGCCGCCGCGCTACAAGAACACTGCCCAGAGAGTGGGCGGCGGGGGCTGATCCTCCTCCTTCCCCATAGCACTCCCTCCGCGCATCCGCCCCGCTGCCCCTCGCTCTTCGCCCCCCATCCACCGCGTGCTATTATGACAAATGCTTGAAGTAAGAGCTGCGCCCCGTTCGCCCGTGATTCTGCCTTGCGGACGTTGCGTCTCCTCAGCGCCATGGTTGGCGCGAGCAACATGCCAAGTGCGAGCGTTCGAGCGCGCTTGGCACTCGAAGCGTCGCTGGCCGTTCCGACGGGCGCTCTCGCCGCGGCGCGCGCCGCGCTCCTGCCCCGCATAAGCTTCGCCGATCCTTCGCGCGCGCTGCTCTCGCTCCCCAGATCTGGCGCAACAGCTCACCGCCTGTCCGCGCATGGTTCCTCGCGCGCAGGTGCGCGGCGTTCGGCGGGGGCGGCTCGCGGCGGGCGGCGGGGGCCGCGCCTCCCGCGCTGGCCTCGGGGCTGGCGCGCGGCGCGCGGCGGGGCGCGGCCAGCGCGGCGCCGCGTTGACGACGGCGATGGCGACGTGGTCGCCGCCACCGTCGTGGATTTCCGTTGATTTTTTGTTGGAAATGTTGAGGCGATCCTATCTCGAAGCACCTTTCTTCGGCTTCGGCCTCCAAGAGCCAGTGGCCGACTCGGACTCTTGACGATCGTCCTGGGACGGAAAGCCGTCGCTGCTATGATCCATCAGTTTCGCCCTCGTGTTTTCGTTGTTTGTGTTGTTTGTATTCATCCTCGCCGTTTTGATCCTTCTGGTTCACCCGCGCGTTCGTTTCTCCTCGACCTCTTTCACGTTTTCCCCTTCTTGCGCGTTGACATCACGATCCGCTGCGTTTTCATGGCGGAATTGCGTCGTTGTGCTTGGTTTCCTTTTTTGTTCAGACGTCGCCCGAGCAGTTTGTGCGGTGTTTGGCCCCATGTCCTGACGTGTCCAGTTTGCGCAGGGGTCGGTCCCCGATTTTATTGCCGTCTCGGCGCACAGCGTGGCATCCAACGCAACTGCGAATGATGGGGCGGATGGGGTACGATGCCAGATGTTGTGCAGGCGCACTTAGTTTGTCTGCCCAATGTCCCCCGCCGCAGGCTCCGATTGTTTCGTTAAAGCAATGTGGGTGGGTCGCGAGGTGGGTCGCGGATGGGTCGCAGGTGGAACGCGGGTGGGTCGCGGGTGGGTCGCAGGCTAGGTCGCAGGTGGGTCGCGGGTGGGTCGCGGGCGGGTCGCGGGGTGGGTCGCGAGTGGGTCGCGGGCCGGGTCGCAGGCCGGGTCGCGGGTGGGTCGCGGGTGGGTCGCGGGCCGGGTCGCAAGTGGGTCGCGGGTGGGTCGCGGGGTGGGTCGTGGGCGGGTCGCGGGCGGGTCGCGGGATGGATCGCGGGCCTTGTCGTGGGGGGGACGACGACAACCGACAACAAACAACAAGCACAACAAGAGCAAAAACAAGAACAACAACAACAACAACAACAACAACAACAACAACAACAACAACAACAACAACAACAACAACAACAACACCACCACCACCAACAACAACAACAACAAGAACAACAACAATACCAGCAACAACAGCAGCAGCAGCACTAACACCAACCACCACAACAACAACCAACCAACAACGACAATGACAACAACAGCAACAACAACAACAACCGCGACAACGACAACGACAACATCAACACAACCAACAACAACAACAACAACACCAACATCAACAACAACACCAATCAACACCACAGCAACAACGGCAGGGCCAACAACAACGGTACGGCACCAACACAAACAACAACATCCATACCAACACAGCAGCAAAAAACAACATCAACAACACTAACAATAGCAGCAGCAACAATAACAACAGCAATAGCAACACCAGCAACAGCAACCACCATAACACCAATTACAAGAGCAACACCAACAACGACAACCGCAACAGCATAATTACACAACAAACAAAAACCACAACAGCAACTGCAACAGCAACAGCAACAAACACAGCAAAAAACGCAACACACACACAACAACCACAACACCACCAACAACAACAATCCGCACCGCATAACCTCACTTCAGCCACGCGTCCAGGGACAGAGAGTGACCGTTCGGCCCCCTCACTATGATATCTCACATGGCTTCATTTTAGACACACCGGCCGCCAGGCGGCCTAAACGAGTCCCAAAAGACACGAAGGCCCTGAGAGGCCACAGTCCTCAATGTTGGCGAGGTTGCGTAGTAGATGTTTTCAAGCACGTGCCAAAGTCGCAACACCAAGACACTCTCTAACCCTGAGCGCGCGACCTCGTGCCCTCACACAGTACTGCACCAGCGGCGCAACTGGCTTTCAAGGAGGCCCCGAGACGGCCCAAGAAGGCCGCGAAACTGCCCACAGGGCCCCGCAAGACGGGTTCAGATGGCGCTATGAGCCGTTCGAGTCCTATGAGCCTTGAGAGGCCTACGATCCCTACGCGCCCCCCTAGAAGCCCCGAGACGCCTCTCCCCAACGTCCTCTGAGGCCCATGAGCTTTACGGGCCCATGAGCCCAAAAAGCTCCTGAGCCTTTCTGAACCCGACGACAGTACGAGCGCTTCGAGCCTTGCGAACACTACGACCCCTGTCAGCGCTACGAGCCCTCAGAGCTCCACTGGCCTCATCTGCCCTATGACCCCTATGAGCCCTCTGCAACACGTACGCTTACCAGCCCAATGCGCCGTACGAGCCTCATGAGCCGTGCGAGCCGCATGAGCCCTACGATCCCTATGCGCCCGATGAGCCCTGTGGGCCCAATGTCGCCTGTGAGCCTGGGAGACGTGTAAGCCTTACGAGCCCTATGAGCCCGATGAACCCGACAAGCCCTGTAGGCTCTACGGTCCTTATGAGCCCTATGAAACCAATGGGCCCGACGAGCCCTATGAGCCCCTATGAGCCCTACAGGCCCAGTGGACCCTATGGGCCCTATGTCGCTTCAGGGCCTCATAAGGTCTACGAGCCCTGTGAGCCCTATAAGCCTCATGGGCTCCACGTCCCGCGCGACCCCTGAGAGCCTCGAGAGCCCTATGAGCCCCGTCGGCCCTACGAGCCTCATGACCCCGACGACCCGTTCTGAACCTTATGAGCTTCCTGGGCCAAGACGTGGAAATGAGTCTGATGAGTCCCATGACCCCCACACACTCTATAGGAAGAGGACGAGGAGGAGGAGGAGGAGGAGGAGGAGGAGGAGGCGGAGGGGGGGGCGGAGGGGGAGGGGGAGGGGAGGGGGAGGAGGGGGGGGAGGAGGAGAGGAGGAGGAGGAGGAGGAGGAGGAGGAGGAGGAGGAGGAGGAGGAGGAGAAGAGGAGGAGGACGAGGAGGAGGAGGAGCAGGAGCAGGAGGAGGAGGAGGAGGAGGAGGAGGAGGAGGAGGAGGAGGAGGAGGAGGAGCCGACGCGCTCTACGGAGCCCAAGGGCCAGCGGCTTCTGTGAGGCCATGGGCCCCGCAAGCCTCCACGCCCAATGTTGCTCATCGGCCCGAGGAGCCCTCTAAACGAAAGTGCGGCTGCGGGCTCCTGGAACCTCATGGTCCCCAGGAACCGCGCTGCCCGAGGTACCCCCCTTCCACACACGCGCTCCGAGCTTTTGGGCCCAAAGGGCGGCGGAAAGCCCTTCAGATCTCTGACCCAGAGAAACCCATGGGTCCTATCAGCCCTGTGTGCCCCACGGGTCCCATTGCCGCACCACGCCGAGGTGCCGGCGACTACCAGTCGCGGTGCGCCTCGCTAGCGCCATGCGTAGGCGTACGCTATGAGCTGGTTGTGTAAGTTGTAAGCTATGTTGCTTAAGCTATGCGGTGTAAGCTATGTGGTGTAAGCTATGTCGTGCAAGTGGGAGCTACGCGGTGCTAGCTCAGCCCACGGGACGCCCACGAGCGCCCACGAGGCGGCACTGGCGGCGTGGCGCAACTTCGGCGGAC
The DNA here is from genome assembly GCA_963575745.1 of Prorocentrum cordatum. NCBI lineage: Eukaryota > Dinophyceae > Prorocentrales > Prorocentraceae > Prorocentrum > Prorocentrum cordatum. The sequence goes on along the minus strand of CAUYUJ010014360.1, from coordinate 409,471 downwards.
CCGCCGGCGCACGGGGCGCCCGCGAGCGCCCACGAGGTGGCACTGGGCAACCGCGTGGCGCAACCTCGGCGGACCCACCCAGCGCACAGAGAGCCCACGAGCGCCCTCGAGGTGGCACGGGGCGGCAACGCGGAAATCCTCGGCGGACACGCCCACTTGTTGAAGGAACCAAAGTAAGAACCCCGAGCAGTGCCAGCACTGTCCGGGCAGAGATCAGCACAACGGGAGGGGATGGGTGGGAGGGGTAGGATTTCAGACATGGCCCGAGCGCACCCCCCCTCCCCTCAATCCCCCCCCCTGCCCCCCCCCGTCCCCCCCTGGCCCCCTCCCCCGCCCCTGCTTTCTCCCCTCCCCTCTCTTCGCTCCCCTGCCCTTCCCATCCCTTCCCCCCCCCCCCGCTCTCCTTGCTCCTTCGCCTCCTGGGGGGGGTGGGATGGCGCGGAGGGCAGCAGGAAGCACGAGGAAGGACGCATGGCGCGCGCCTGCGCCCAGGCCAGGCGAGGTGGTGCTGCGACAGGGACCGGCGCCCGCCCCCCCCCCGCCTCGTCGCCGGGGCCCTTCGGCTGGGCGAGGTCCTCAGAGGCGGGTCAGCCCAGGAGGATCCTCAGAGGAGGGGGGATCTCGGAGGAGCTCGGGCGGCGAGAGCTGCAGGCACATCCGCTGCCCCTGGCCACCCCGAGGCCAGTTTTTAGGGCGGGCAGGGCGTTTCGCCTGAGACTGCTCCTCACCACTTGTGACCGAAGCGTAAAACATGGCAACAGTTTCACAGATTGAGGGCGGGTCGTTTTCAAAGTGTGACTCTCGCCTCAGCGCCGCGCACATTCGTTTTAAACACTTGCAAGAGCTTCACGGATTGAGGGCAGGTAGTTTTCAATATGTGGCTCTCGTCTTTGCGCCGCGGACATTCGTTTTCATAATTTGCAAGAGCTTCACGGATTGAGAGGGCGGGTGGTTTTCAACATGTGGTTCTCGCCTTCGCGCCGCGCACATTCGGTTTAAATATGTGTGAGAGCTTCACGGATTGAGGTCGGGTGGCTTTCAAAATGTGGCTCTCGCTCTAGCGCCGCGCAAATTTGGTTTAAACATGTGCAAGAGCTTCACGGATTGTGGGCGAGTCCTTTTCAACATGCTGTTCTCGTCTTGGCGCCGCGCACATTCGTTTCAATAATTTGCAAGAGCTGCACGGATTGAGGGCGGGTGGTTTTCAGCATGTGGTTCTCGCATTCGCGCCGCGCGCATTCGGTTTAAATATATGTGTGACAGCTTCAGCGATTGAGGTCCTTTTCACCATGTGGCTCTCGCCTTCAGCGCCGCGCACATATGGTTTAAACATGTGCATGAGCTTCACGGATTGAGGGCGGGTCCTTTTCAAAATGTGGTTCTCGCCCTAGCGCCGGGCACATTAGTTCCAAACATTTGCAAGAGTTTTACAGATCCCCATGATCAGCGTACCAGAAACGGCGTTTGGGAAGAATTCAGGATTATGCGGGTGCAACAATTGTATTGGTTCGAGGTGTTGAAGTCCCAAAACGGCGTTCTGGCATGATTCCAGATCGTCAGGACGCAGCAGCCAGTTTGATCCGTGGCGTGGACATCCCGAGAACAATGTTTTGGCATGCTTCAAGGTCTTCAAACGGCTTCCGACCAGGCAGTAGGGGCCTGTGAAGAGGGAGCTTGGAGGGAGGGTTAATTCCACATCGTTGATGACTCTTGGGTTTACACTGGTCCTCCTTCCTCCTCCTTCCTCCTCCTCCTCCTCCTCGTCCTCCTCGTCCTCCTCCTGGGCCTGGCCAGAAGCAGCGCGTACGCCCAGGGTGGGTCTGGCCTGGGCCCAGGAGCGGTGTGTGTACGCCCTCCCGGCTTGGCCAGGGAGGCGCGAACACCGCGGGAGCTCTGCCGGCGACAACCACCCATCGGTCGTCAAAAGTAGCTCTTTTGGGAGTCCCAGGTTCCGATCCACTTTAGGCGCCTCCCTGCTTCCGCGATCGAGAGGCTTCGCCCTCTCCGCTCTCTTCTGGGGGGCGTGCGGAAACCCGATCGGTGTTCAACGCCTTCCTGCTTCCGGCTTCCACCCGCCGCTGCCGACCGACGGGTGCAAACGGCTCTGCTGCCCGAGGGCCACCTCGTGTTCGTGGAGGGGCGAGCTGCGACGACGGCAGGTGGCATTCGGGCCCCCCCCCCCTCGTCGCCACAGCCGGGCGCAGCCCCGGAGAATTGGTGCGCCGCTTGGGCCCCAGGAGGGATCCTGGGACCGACTCCGAGCTGCCGCCGTCTCCGCGTCGGCGCCGTCCCAGCGTGCTTACACCATGTGTGCGTCGCCCCCCCAGGGGGCGACGCGCGCACCGAGGGCTCTTACAGTCTCTGCGTCGTGGCGGGCGCTTTCTGGCCAAACCGCTCGGGAACCGATAGAATGACTACAAGATGGGTACCCCAGATTTCGTAATAAAGGGCGGGGGGTCTCATTTCGAGGGGGGTCTCTTCCAGGCTATCTTGGAGGGCCTGGGGGGTCTGGGGACGATGTTTTGGAGGGTTCTCCCACGGGGGAGGTCTGAAATGGCTTCTCTTGGGGGGTCCAGACCCCCTCCCTTCTATTACGAAATCTGGAGTATGCCATATGTCCGGGTCGGGCGCGCGCCTCCCAGGAGGACATCTAGTATGAGCATGTCCCCGTGCGTCCCGAGGTGGGGTCCGAGGGCCGCGCCCCCCCGGGGCCTGGCCCCGGGTCGGGTTCGCCGAGGGGCGTTCTGCGACAGGGGGCGCCCGTCGACCCCCGCCGCGGAGGGAGGCCCAGGCCTGCCTCGATCCTCGACCCCCGATCCTCGACCCTCGACCCTCCTTCTCTCTCGATCCTGCCCTGGCTGCCCCTCTTGGGGGCGTCTCCTGGGGCCCGCCGGGGTGTCCCTGCGGCGCGGGACCTCCCCTCGGGCAGCGGGGGGCCCCCCGCAAGGCCTCGAGGCGCCACTGGGCTCACGGAGCTGTGGACGTCTTCTCCGCAGAGGCCGCGGTGGGGCTCGAGCAGCACTCGCCGAGCGCGTTCCACTACTCGCAGAGTTCGGGGGCGGACAGAAGCCCCAACAGTGACGCGTCGATTGGTGAATTGCCCGTTTTCGGGGCTCGAGAGGGCGCCGTGGCTGTTATTTTCCAGGCTTGCGCCCGCCAGGTTTGGGCCTCAGGTCGTTTTCACTAAACCACGTTTTACTAAAGGGGGGTCTGTCCATCCCCGAAAAGTGCCTACTCGCAAACGTCCGAAATGTACAGGTCTTTCTCTATGTAACGTATCGCAAATCCCCCGCGGTGGATCCAGGCAATTTGCGAGTAGTTGATTTGCGAGTAGTGGAACGCGCCTGTCCACACATGGGGTCGGAGGATCGCGCCACATCGCCGACGCACCGGGAGGCATCCATTGGGAGGCCTCCAGCGGGGCGGCCCAGGAGGGCCAGGAGGGGGGCTCGTGGCCTCGGACAGCCTCGATGGCCCCCCAGACATCCAACGCAGCGAGAAAACCAAGGCGGCGACGTTTTGCAGTTGTCGGCCTCTCGGGGTCATCGCCGGGCTCTGGGGCTGTCGACGAAAACGGCGCAGGGCGCAGGGGCAACGTCAGGGGGCGACGAGCTCAGGGGGGACGCATCGACCCCCGATCGCCCATTGATCGCCGATAGGGGGCCGATAGCCCCATCCCTGCCCAGGAGGAGCGCGGATTCGCCATCGAGGGCCCGTCGCCGGTCTGTCGGCTGTGTATTGCCGATGGCAGCTCGATGCTTCCTCCCCCCGGGCCGGTCCCGCCCTGACGTTCCCCCTCGCAGCCCAGGAATGGCCAGGAGGGGCCATGCCTCCCAAACGGGGTCCGAGTGGACAGGGTCGGAGGCTCGCGCCGCATGGCGGGTGCATCGGCGATGCGGCTCGACGCGGAGCCCGGTTCTCTCCACGCCGACGGCGCCGATGCATCGCCGGTTGGCCGGCGACGCGGCGCGGTCCTCTGACCAGGGTTCGGGGCCTCGGGCAGCCTCCATGGCTTGGGGGGGGGGGGGGGCTTGGGTCCAAACGGCATCCCATGGCCGCGGTTGGCCTCCCGTGGGCTCTCCTCCCGCTGTCGGCGCCTGGTGGCGCAGCGCAAAAGGCGGGACTGCCGCGTGCCGGGTGGAGCGAAGTGCGCAGTGTCTCCGCAGTGCGCGGGTGAAGGGGCGCAGCTTCGTTGTTGCAGGCGCGGGCCCAGGGCACGCTGAGCCTGTGGTTCGGCCGGCCCCCAGCGATTACAGGAAGCCTGGACATGTGCTGGCAACGGAGGAACAGTTGATGTACGATAGCAAGGCGTTGGGCCACATCGACGATGGATACAAAGTGGCAGATGTCCACTGGCATCACGAAGGTGAGCTCAGGCGCGACCCCAATCAGGGGCCTTCTTTCTTCCAAGACAATTCGAAGCAGTTCTGTGCGAAGCGAACACGTGCAACATAGTGCAAAGTTGTTTGGCTTTGCTCGGCATTGCGTTGCGCTGATTGGCATCGCTCAGCATTGCTTGGCAACCCTGGGCAACCCCAGGCAACCCTGGAAAACTCTGCGCAACCCCGGGCGTCCATAGGCAACCGCGGGCAACCTGGGCAGCCCTGAGGAACGCCGGGGGGGGGGAGGGCCCTCCACCCACCGGCTTCTTGCACGAAGGAGTAAGAACCCTCTTTAGGCAGAGCCTGATTGGGGGAAAAGTGTGACGATCCATCTGTCAGCCACGCGCAGAAGGGGGGTGGGGGGAGGGGGGAGGGCTTCTTAGAAGCACCCCTGCTTCTTAGCAGGCGCGGCCCTTGTCTATAGATGTAAGGCCGGCGCTTTCAGAAGCCCCCCCCCCCCCCTCCCTCAACCCCCTTGTGCGCGCCGCCAAATCTGGGCCACGTGTCATCCACCATCCTCCGCCTATGTACGGCGCCACTGGCATGCTGACCGACAGGCGGTGCTAAACATGTGGGCGTTGCGTATTGCCACTTCTAGTGGCAACATGGTACGACGAGACGCCACAGCGTGCAGTGATCGCTTGTAACCAGCCATCACGAGTTGTCACACCAGCTCGTCGAAGGGCTCACACCATATGGTCGATAGAACGTGGTGTGACAACACGCTGCAAAGCATCACCTCCGCACACTCACGGGCACGTAATTACAGCGCATTTACTCGTATGATGTCGAATCGCCCAGGGTCGCGGGACAGTTTCGCGTACTCCTGCAGGTGATGAAGGCCCCCGTGTCTGAAAGAGGTCTTATTTTCGATTGGTTTTCGTCAATGAGAACACACCTCCAGACATCAAAGAAAACATGAGCAGGCGCATGGCCACCGCGCACTTATGGTACACTCGCTCAGGGCCAGTTGATCAGATTCGCCTGCACCTGCAGGTGTTGAAAAGAGGCAGCCTCTGAAGGCGTGTTGGCAAAATGCTCCTCTGCGTCGTTTTGTGCAGGAGGTGGCTCATCTCAGAGACGGATGCCCTCATCACATGTCTGGCACCAGCTATCTGGAAGCTCTCACGGGGTATTGCTGAAGGCGCCTCTGAGAGGCACCGCCGCCTTCAGTATTCCAAGCACTGCATGGGTTTCAGCGTCGTCTGAGCCTCTGCCTTTGTGCCGTCAGCGTGACGCGGGATGCAGGGCCCGAGTCTCTTTCCGAAGCCAGCGGACACGGGGAGACAGAGGGGCGCCGCGTGCAGCCGTCTGTCCAGCCGAGCCCAGTCGCAGAAACAGCCTCCCCGCGCGCGAGTGAGGCTGCTCGGAGAACGTTCCACCTGCCCTTGGGAGAACAGCTCGACACTGCTTCTGACCGTTGGTGGGCGCGAGCTCTCTGACAACAGAGGAAACTCTCGGAACGCGCTCGCCTCCGTGGCTTCCTGCAGCGGACGGGCACGCGCGCGGCAGAGCGCCCTGCGCGAAGGCCTTGCGCAAGGCCGCCCAGCAGGTGCCAGAGGCCGCACCGCAGTGCGCCGTCAGGGCGAGCCGAGGGGAATACCCTCGGGTGGGATTTGCGTGGGGATTTGAAGGAGCAGCGTGGGTCTCGAGGGACCCCTGGTTGGTCACCGCATGCCAGGGAACACTCGTGAGCTCTCCAAGTTGCCGCGGGTGGGATTTACGCCAGAATTCGAAGGAGCAGCGGGGGTCTCGAGGGACCCCCGGTTGGTCACCGCATGCCAGGGAACACTCATGAGCACTCCAAGTTGTCGCGGGAGGTCCGGGGTCTGAAGCACATCCACGTTGAGAAGGGGCCGAAGCGAGACTCTCATCTGCCGATCGGGGTTCAGTCGCTGGATCACCGATCCCGGATCCTTCGACCGCTGGTCCGATCGGCCGGCGGGTCACATTCTTCAGGCAGGGAGTTGCGATTCGAGCTTTGTCGTGGATCGTGCCGGCTCGACCGGCTGGCCCCATCGCGTTTCGAGGTCAGGTCTGGATCAGCCTCCATGAGGGTTTCTGGTGCTGTTCCCAAGCTCCCGTGGGTCGGGCGGGACCAGGCCGAGGATAAGTACGTTCCAGAGCGTTCTGGAGCGCTCTCAGAGCGTTCTGGAACGCTCTGCGAAGGCCGCGGCGCCCGAGACATCTTCCAGAACCGCCAGATCTCAGAGATTGTCGATGTATCCTCACCCGATGCCATCCTCGTCCAGGCTGCGTCTGACCTCGAATAAGAGCTGGCCCAGATCACGCTGGTTGCTTCTCACGCGAGGTTCCCTCCAGCACTTCCCCTGGGCCTCTTCGAAAGGCCAGCCTGCTATAGGCACGCCCGCCGCCCGCCCTCGTGCCGCCCCCTCCTGGGCGTTGGCGGCTGTTCGCTGCTCGCTATCCCGTGGGGGGGCGGGGGGGGGGGGCGGCAGACCGAAGCTCGCCATGGGGGAAGCGGGTCCTGGGGGAAAAGGCCCCTGAGCTTCTTCGCCGTCCTCGGGCCCCCGGGGCCCTCCCCGGGCCCCGGGGCTGTCAGGCAACGACTCGGGAGGAAGCTCGCGCCCAGGGGGCGAAGGCCCCCAGGTGCCCAGGACCCGCTCCTCTCGGGACCGGACCCGCCTTCCCCCGTGCTATAGGAGCGCCAGAGCCGCTGGGCGCCCCCCGGGGCCAGGCCGAGGCGCGGTCCGAGCGAGGCCAGGGCCCCCCTGGTTCCGGCCGCCGCGCTGCCCTGCCAGGCTCCGATCAGATGAGGGAACGCCGAGCCAACTTCAGGCGATCGCAAGCATGGATCCAGGGGACGATTTCTGGGGTATCTTGAAGCAGGCAGAAAAGAGCCTGGGGACGATGTTTGGGTATCTGAAACTGTTCGCCCCGAAATCCTCCTGCAGGGGGACAGGCCCGACCTAAGGGAAGGCTCGGAAGCCCCCCCGGCCTTCTTCAGGCGATCGCAAACATGGATGAAGGGGGCGTGGATCAGCGACGGGCCCCGTTCCCATGGAAATCGCGGATTTCCGCCGCCGAGCGAGGCGGCACCTGCCGCATTTTGGGAGGGGCACCTCCCTGGATCCATGGATGTGGCGACCGCGCGCCAGATCCATGGATCGCTAATCCATGCTTGCGCGCTCCCGATAAACCAGGAGGGGTACGGTCAGGAGCTTTTGGTCAGCGTGTCGCTCCGCTGGTTTTGGCCTGCCACGTTTCGGCGCGAGACTCGAGACGCTGATCGCGTCCCTGCCCTCAAGCATCAACCTCCCGAGCCTTTCCTGGTCTCCCGCCCCACGGAGCGGAGCGACACGCTATCCGCTTGCAGGGCATAGCGTGCCGCCAGGGCCGTCGCCGCGACACGCTAAGCAGAAGTTCCTGACCGTGAGGTTGCCCAGGATTGGTTGGGGGGGTTCTGGGAGGCAGCCCCTAGTCAACCTAGCCTTCATCTCTGCCCTGCCCTCTTTGACGTAGCTTTTGTGTAGTGGCCCCTTCTCCCTGCATTAATCACGGACCTCCTTGCCCGTGCAGTGACCGGATGGCCCAGCGATTGCGGCTGGGGGGCCCCTCCGCCTTTCCACGGCGGCCTGCCGCTTTGCCAAGCGAGCGCACTCGCTTGCCTGGCTGCCTGGTCTGCTCACCCAGTCGCTCCCATCTCATGCTCTTACATCTGTCGCTTGTCATCTACGTTTTTGCTTCTCATGTTCTGCTGGCCCGCGAAGCGGCAGGAAGAGATCGGCTGCAACGCCACCACGCCGCCCCCGCCGCCAGAGTGGGGCCTCCGAGGGGTGATTGCAGCTGTGTGTGCGCGTGAAGAAGCCAGTGGCATCAAGGGCCGTAGGGCCCCCAGCCAGGGGGTCTTCAAGTCATTATTCTTCTTCTTTTTCTCATTATTCTTCGTATTATTCATCTGATGGCTATTAGTATTATTATTTCTCTTCTTATGATGATTATTATTCTGCTTATCATTGTTCTTCTTGTTCTTAGAATTGTTTACATTAGTGCCATCATCGAGTCAGGCAGGCCCAGGATCCGAGTGCAGCGCTCTGGGACGGCCGCGGCGCCCGGTGCAGTCTCCGGAGCCGCCGGCTCTCAGAGATCCTCGACGTATCCCGATCCGATGTTGTCCGGATCCCGAGGCTTCCTTCTGACTCGACTTGGAAATAGTCAAGGCGTCTTAGGTAGTCCAATTGCCTCCAACCTGTGTGGGCCCCGGAAACGGCAGGGCCGTTTTTTCACCGTTTCCAAAAAATGCCCCTTGAACATGGAAGCGGCAAAAAAACAGCGACCGGAAACGGCAAAAAAACGGCAAAACGGAACCGTTTAAAAAACGGCCCTGTCGTTTCAAGGGCCCACTAAGCCTCCAACAAATCCATTCGGTTAGTCTAAGCGGAAGCGGTGGCACGAGAGCAGTTGATCAATACGTATCGTGAGGAGCGCCGCTGTACACGTGGAGGCTTGCTTACAGAATGGGTTGTGGGGCTCACCGTGATCTTGCAGCGGCGCGTCACTGGGAGCGATGAGGGTGAAGGAGACGTCGACAGAAATACGGTGGGGGCGTTGGTTAAGGAATGTGCCCAGGAGGCTGCAGACCCTGAAGAACTCATTATCTGATGAAGGCGGCGGTGATACCCATGGCCGATCCACGATTGGAGTTCGACCGGCTTCCAGACCCTGGACTCCCTATCTAAAGGTTCTTTGTCCAATGCCCCCACCGTAGGAGCAGGGAAAGGAATTCACCGAAGGGCTCCGCAAGGGAAAGCTGGACGTATTTCTCGGCTTGCGAGAGTTTACGCTTCGCTCAGCAGATATCTGATGGCCCGCCCTCGGACTGATCTGAAATCTCATATGCGTGGCTGTGATTCCCGAGGCGGCAGCATCAGCGAATCTCATGCCAAGACGTGGCTTCGTTTCCTGCATACACCACGCCAGACTCAGGTATGTCACATTGTTTTAGTCTTCATGTCTGCCATAAGGCCAGTACGAGGGGACGGAAGTTCTGGATGGGAGGTTGCAGCAGAGCGACGACGCCGTGTCGACAACGTGCGCCGTTTCTTTTTGCACCCAGCTGAACGTTATCATGTATGTTTGTTGAAGGGGGTCGGTGAGTGAATGAGTCTTCGATGCCAGTGGCAAGAGTTTGGAACTCTGAGCAGGGGCTGCATTTTCATTCCCCAGTTCGGCTTTGCCAGAGGGGTCCGGGCTTGTCTGTGAAAGGAGCCTGTGGGTGCGGGGTCCTTGGCTCGCGGCGCTCCTCGGGGTTACCCGAGGTTGACTGGTGTTGCTTGGAGTTGCCCGTGAAATGCCATGGAAAGTCAAGCAACACAGAAACGCAAAGCAATGCCAAGTAACACCAAGCAAAGCCGAGCACTGCCAAACAATACCAAGCAATGCCAAGCAAAGCCAAGCAATTTCGCTTCGCGTCGGTTCACATCGCTTAGAACTGTTTCGAGTTGCCTTGGGAGAAAGAAGGCCCCTAATTGAGGTCGCGCCGCTTGCTCCTTCATAGCGCCAACGAGCTGCCGCTATGCGTTTGCACCCATTGTGGCCCAACGCCCCGCAATTCCAAGCAACGCCACTTAATTCAACGCCAAGCAACTATTCCAAGCAACGCCACGCATTGGCAATCAAGGCAAACCAATGGTGTGCATGACATTGCCCTAAACTGTTTTGCATTACTCTGAAGGAAAGAAGCCCCTCATTCGGGTCGCGTTGGATTCATGTATGTGCTTGCACAGTGCAGCTGCGTTCATAAATGTGTATACCACTAGCAGAGGAAAAGGTCTGATAACGTGGTTTTGAGTTGAAGTAGGTGGAGATGGCGAGGAAGCTGGTTTGATAAAGAGCGCGAAGCGCGAAGTAAGCTGGCTTATGGAACTAGAGAGGGACACGCATGCGTCAAATGTAAGCTTGACATGTGTGAACAAGTGGTCACGACTCATATTCTGAGGTGCATCTCTCTCTATATATATGAATATAAATAGGTGTGTGTGGTATGTGTACACACCTAAGGCAGTGCGCTACCACAAGCTGGACGATCGATCGTAAGAGAAACGAGAAAGATACCAAGAGAAAGCGATGGAGAGACAGAGTGATGGCGAGATGATGATCCGCACAGCATGCGCTCGTGCAGGCACGGACGGGCAATGCAGCTGGCAACATACTTGATGTCGCCATTCGCGGCGACACATCATAATGGCGGCAGCATGCATCTGTTTGCGTTCTGTACTGCAGAGTGCCCTCGAGATGTAGTCGTTCGTGTAGTTTGCCGCCAGGTGCATGAAAACAGATTCACCTAATCTGCATTTGATCTGCTCCGATGCGGCATCAGGGCAGAATACGAGTGCAACACGGGTGAGGATATCCTGACGTGGAATGTCACCAAGCGGGTCCGCGCTCTGTTCCATCATTGTCATCCTGTAGTCGAGTGGTCTGCTCATCTCTGTTCATCTCTTCCAGCGTGTGACCCTGCGGTGATTGGGCAACGTTCGTCGAGATAGCTGTGCGACCATCGTGTGAATTTCGGGGCAGGTCGTCAAATTCAGAAATCTTTCGAGAATGCAACTCTGCACCACAACAAGTTGGAAGACAATGTATTGGTCGTTTGGGCTGCGTCGGCCCGATACCCCGAAGAGCTGGGCAGGCAACCTGCAGAAGCAACGCGTGAATTGTCCTGTGGGAGTCGCGGCAGATCAGGAGCGGAGCAGAGCCCCCAGAGACTTGGCGGCGCGGGCATCTCCGCCGAGCCTCTCCCGTGTCAGCCCTCTTGGGTCATAACGACATGTGTTGGCAGACCATACCCTTGATGTGTTATCTACTTATGCATTACATCTGTTTATATTACATGTGTTTATATCAATATCTACATGTGCACATGCATCTACATATGCATATATATATGTCTATACATTATTGTATGACGTCATTTGCAGATGTGGTTGCTCTCCCTCTCTGTGTTTTTGGTTTCTCTCTGTCTCTCTGTATTCCTCTCTCTCTCTCTCTCCCCATCTCTTCCTTTCTCTTTATCTCCCTCCCCCAGTTCTCTCTCTCTCTCTCTTTCCCTCAGTGTTTGTATGTATTCGCATGTATGAATGCAGGTTGTGTGTCTCTCTCCTTCTCTGTCTCTCTCTCTCTCTCTCTGCGTGTGCATTGCAGCCGATGCGGCGCGAACTTGCGGCACGGGGTTGCCCGCGGCATGACTCGGTTCACACCTCCTTGAAGAGGTCTCGTTTCAGAAGCCTGGCATGCATCGCTTCGCCCCCCGGCATGCTCCTTCGTCGAAAGGATTCCCCGCCAGAGAGCTCGGCGACGCACGCAGCAGCGCGACACGATTACTACGGTCGTCGAAGGAAGAACGTTCGGGGAGCACCCGAGAGTCGGGGGATAGAGGCGGCAGTTGTGGAACTACCTTGCGCCGGGGACGCCCAGCTCAGGGTGCAGAGATTAGCAGGGGCGGCCTCTTGGCTGATGGGCATCAGGAGGGGAAAACACACACACACACACAGACACAATGAATCGTCGATTCCCAGGAACAGATGCGACGATCTGGGAAGTGGGGGGGAAGACGAAAACCTCAAAAATATTGAAACATATGGGGGATCCTGGGATTTGTGTGTATTTATGTGTGTGTGTCCCTGGGCCCCTTCAGAGCATTCGGGTGGTCGGGTGGCACTTACCCTTCGGTCACCTTCACGACATGCTGTCGACTCTTCGCCACTCGAGGGAGATAACCAGAGTAGCCGTTGCTTTCAACCGAAGTCTTGGCATCTCTCTGGAGGTGGCCACACGGTCTCCAGCGGTTGTGCCTCACCGAGAGCCGTAGTCATTCGTTCGATCCAACCATGCTGCGTACACGGATCTGCGGCAAGACGTGCGGCCGCGAAGTTGTTCGATCAGGGTTGCGTTGTGCCTGGTGCGCTACCGCTCCCCATATGAGGGAAGGGGGAACATGTTGAGGGATGGTTGAGCATACTGGCGCCACTGACGCCGACATCTTGTCTCCTAGTGCATGCCGCCTAACCTTGCTGATGCCGGCAGAAGAGTTGGCGCTTGATGAGTTTGATTCACAGGTCGAAGATGGTGACAAGAGCAAGCCGGGGACGACGCGTTCTCATTCGGCTTGTTTGGCGCTCACGTTCCCTGTGCAAACCTCTGATACGCTGCTTGCTCATGAGATTGGTGCGCCCTGCGGTCCATCACTCGGAGAGGGTCGATGGGAGCATCTGGCCCAGGGCATTGGTGGCGGGCTGGCGGCTGGGACGCGGCAGCCAAGGGGCTGGCCAAGGGCTGGCCACAGGGCTGGCCACAGGGCGGGTTTGCTTTCCGCAGAGTACAGCGGATTTCACTCGGCGACTCACCGCCCGCACCCTCAGTCTTCATGCTCTGATGGATATCTGACTTCCGTGTGTTAGGTTTAGTTCGTGATTGTTTCTTGACGCGACAGGGGTCGCGTGATCTATTCGAGTTGACAAGAGGCATCGCTTGTCGTGATGTTCGCAAATTATTTTAGCTCACGGCAAAAGGCTTTCGCTCATCTTCATCTTGCTGCTGCCACAGTCCTGCTATCCTCATCAGTCCTCGTCCTCCTCCCAATCCTCCCCACGGGCTTAGGTCTTCTGCTGCGTGAACCACCAGCGGGGATGCCCGACGACGCCTCCTCCAGTACCGGATCCACCCCTTCCCGACCCAGCGGCGCCGAAAGTGGAGGGGCGCGTTGGGGTTGGCCAGCCGGGAATCCCGCTCGCCCAGAGGAGCCGAAGGCCAAGGATAGGACGAGTCGGCGCCACCGAAGCATACTAATACCATGTGTGGGTCGCCCCCACAGGGGCGACGCGCGCGCCGAGAAAACTTATAGCATATGCTCCGTGGCGGGCGCTTTCTGGCCGCACCGCTTGGGAAGCGATGTGCTGCAATGATTTGACTGTACGTTCGGGTCAGACGCACCCCTCCGAACAGGACACATGGCACTAGTATCCTTGTGCACCCTAAACGATGGGCATCGCAGAAGGAGGGCGAGGGGAGGGAGGTCGTGGCAAGGAGAGGCTCCGTATATCCACGACGTCAGTGGGAAGGGGCCTCAGGTTGAACTCATCATCGCGGGAGGTGTTTGATGTAAGGCGAGGTTTGGATGATGTCCAGGCCCAACCCATGAACGGCACAGCCAGGTTGCATGTCGACAGGCCGCGTGACCATTGTCCTGACTGGTGTTTGATGCCGCTGCTGTCCGCCGCTTTGGCTCCTCCCCTTGTCTTGGCGCCTTCGATGTGTCCCTTCTCCTGTTCATCCTACTCCCTCGTGTTTCGTGTACTGTGGCGTAAGCGGTTGCCCATGTTCAGCGTCCTTGGATGCACATTGTTTCAAGTGCCATCGCTTCCGCCTCTCAGTTTGACCCTGTTGTCACAAGTTTGCAAATCATGTAAGCCATCGCTGGCATGATAGCCTTTCAACGTGGCTGGACGCTTCAATTACATTCGCGTGCATGGCGTTTAAGACCCTTCAGTGGCTTTACGACTGCTTCGCCGAGCTTGTCATCGTGCTGTGTGCGCTCCCCTCCTTCGCTCACACTTGCTCCGTGGAAGGAGCAGCCATTGCAACCGGTTGAGCATCATCGTGCAATCCTGAGGGCCAGTGGGGTCACATTGAGGCAGTCAGGTTTGAGAACTGCACGGCCAACCTTCGAGGAAGCAGCGCCACCTGCTGTAAACCGCCAGCCACGACGTCGCAGCCGTGGCTCGAGCTCGAGAGAATGAATCAGGAGGCGTGGGTGCGCAATGTGTGAGCTGGGTCTCGTCCTTCCTTCGTTCCCTCCTGGAGAGCGGAACCCGCGCGGTCGAGGACACGAGCAGTAGGGCGGTGCCTGCTGCCAACTATTATTTTACATCCCAAGGGCTCCATCCTGCACGCTCGTGCCAGGAGGAGGAGGGAGGGAGGGAGGAGCAGGAGGAGGAGGAGGAGGAGGAGGAGAAGGAGGAGGAGGAGGAGGAGGAGGAGGAGGAGGGAGGAGGGAGGTGGGAGGAAGGGGGGAGGAGGAGGAGGTCACACTGGCAGCAGACCTCGCACGCGCCGCCCCGCGACGGAGGGGCCTCGAGGGGAGGGGTGCAGCAACGACTGCTCCTTCCAGGGGCACCTCTCGACCTGCTCAGGCACCGCCAGCATGCCCGCCTGCTCTGGGCCTGAGGGGACGGGACTGTTTATCGGCGTCACCCCGACGTACTGATACTACTTGGCTCCAACAAAAGTTTCCTTGGAAACTCGCAAGAATGATAATATGTATCTAAACCCGTCGGCATGATGAAAAGTCGCGCGCGCGTGCTCAGCGTTCGCACGCACGCGATCCCAAGACGTCCCATGGCCACAACATGCTTCCAGGAATGCCTCAGGCCACGGACGATAACGCCCAGAGGACCCAGGATGATGCCACCCCAACGCGATCCCGCCATGGATTCTGGACCGTCTCAGGCCGACTCGCAGATGACGAAACACATGAGCGACGCGTGACGCCGAGATGGCCCGATGGCAACATTCCTGATCCAAGCGCACCCAGGGTGGCCTCATAATGACCACGCGATGGTTGCGTGATCCAGACATGACCAGGATATGATCTCAAGATGACCTCAAGACGATCCCAACACGGCAATAATACAACAACTTATGAGCACCATCTTACTTCGAGCCGATCCCAGCATGGTGGGATCCGTGAACGGCCCGGGATTTTGGTCTACCCCATTTTTAATGGGTGGGATTTTGATCGTCCTGAACTAAACTTATAATATTAAAGCGGAATAAGCCAGGCGGGATCCCGCCTGGCCCACGGAGGAAGACATCATTGCTAGGCTTCTACGGGGGTAGGGGGTTCGGAAAGGGCGTCGTTTACTTCCGCTGACATTGGCAAGCCTTCCGGCGGCCTTCCCCCGTCTTCCGCCTCGTTTTACTTCCGTCGACTTCCGCCGGCCAGCGTCGTGATGAAAATTCCAGGAACTTTCATTGGGCCGATGTATGTGTTGGTCGCCCCACCACAGGGGTGACGCGCGCGCCGAGAAATGTCATGGTGCAAGCTCCATGGCGGGCGCTTTCTGGCCACACCGCTCGGGAAACGGTGTACTGCAAAGTGGTCATACTACACATACTCGGGTCGGACCCACGCCCCCAAGGAGGACTGTGTCCTCG
This sequence comes from Prorocentrum cordatum, assembly GCA_963575745.1. Taxonomy (NCBI): domain Eukaryota; class Dinophyceae; order Prorocentrales; family Prorocentraceae; genus Prorocentrum; species Prorocentrum cordatum. The sequence goes on along the minus strand of CAUYUJ010014360.1, from coordinate 393,914 downwards.
TGCGTCCCATGTTCGGGGGCGGCGAGAGGGGGGGGGGGAACTTTTTACGTCGGCGGCTAGGCAGAGTAATTGCGCCGGCAGAAGAGCTGTATACGTGGGGGCACCGTCTGGCGAACTGTGCCGCAGTGCAGGAGAAAGGGGGAGAAGACAGGGAGGGCGGCCGCAGGAGGAGGGGGGGGGGGGGGGGGCAGCAGGAGGCCCTCGACGAAGCCTGCTGGGGGGCCTCCCTTAGGGGCCTCCCGGGAGGGGGGGGGATCCTCGGACGGTGGAGGCCCGATCGCCCATTGATCGCCGAGAGGGGTCCGATAGCCCCCCACCCGCCCAGGAAGGGTGCGGATCCGCTATGGGCAGCCTATCGCCGATCCATCGGCGGTGTATCGCCGATTCCAGGTCGATGCATCTCCCCCTTATGCCTATCCCCCTATCGTTGCCCCTTCTCCTGGGTGCCCTGGGTTCATTGGGTTTCGATGGTCTTGCGGTGGAGCGCGTGACGTTCCCACACCAGAAATCCAGGGACGTGCCGGGGTTTCAGGGTCTCTTGTGGCATGATGCTTGTGGTCGAGCTCGTACGGTATGTCGCCGCGCCGTCTCGCGGCCTCCGTCTTGGGGAGGTTGCCTCGGCCACCAGGGCAAACTGCGCCCCGGACGCAAGGATCGCCGTAGGGTCTGCGACCTATGGGGGAGCTCAAGCGTCACGAGGAGGCTGGCAGAGCTGCCAAGTCGAGGGCACTGAAGGCCGTCCGAGCGCTGCAACGGTTCGGCCCAGGGGCTCCGCGGAGCCCTGGCCAGGGGCTGGATCCGATCCTCGCTCGCCCCAGTTCTTGCGCAGGGCAGGGCCGGAGCCTTGCGCTCCGAGAGGGTCTCGAGGGGAATCGGGTGGTCTACGGGGCGACAGGGAGGGGGAGACGCGGCGAGGGGAGGGGTCAAGCCAGGCGCGCTGTGGCCATGTCTGACGTCCTGTCCCTCCCACCCGTCCCTCCCCGTTGCGTTGAATTTTCTTCTGTATCCGCAGGCCGGGATCTCCCAGATGACCTTGACCCCCAGAATGGCCCCATCGTGCGGTGCGCAATCAGAAGGGCTGGCGTCGCACACGGGGAGAGGAAGACGTAGCGCATGAGCAGAAGAAGGAGCAGGAGGAGGAGCACGACATCGAGGGATGAGGAGGAGCAGCAGCAGCAGCAGCAGCAGGAGCAGCACGAGGCGGAGGAACAGAAGGAGGGCCAGGGGAAGGCGGAGGAGAGAACAGGAGAGGGGGCCAGCAACGACGAGGAACGAATCGGATCCAGAGATGCGGCCCACGCTGAGACGAGAGCCGACGACGGGAGCAAAGCGCCGATCCTGAAATGCGACCGACGCCGAAGCGGCGTGAACAGACATGGTGGGACCTGAACTGGCCCTTTGCCAAACACCCGGAAACTCAAGGACATGACACCCTGCCCCCCCCCAAAAAAGGGTGCCCCCGCACAGAACGATATCAGGGAAGAGTCGGGCGCTTTCTGGCCACACCGCTCGGACCCTGCCCCCCCCCCAAAAAAAAGGGTGCCCCCGCACAGAACGATATCAGGGAAGAGTCGGGCGCTTTCTGGCCACACCGCTCGGGAAACGGTGTACTGCAAAGTGGTCATACTACACATACTCGGGTCGGACCCACGCCCCCAAGAAGGACTGTGTCCTCGTGCGTCCCATGTTCGGGGGCGGCGAGAGGGGGGGGGGGGGGGGAACTTTTTACGTTCGCGGCCAGGCAGAGTAATTGCGCCGGCAGAAGAGCTGTATACGTGGGGGCACCGTCTGGCGAACTGTGCCGCAGTGCAGGAGAAAGGGGGAGAAGACAGGGAGGGCGGCCGCAGGAGGAGGGGGGGGGGTGCGGGGTGCGGGGGGAAGCAGGAGGCCCTCGACGAAGCCTGCTGGGGGCCTCCCTTAGGGGCCTCCCGGGAGGGGGGGGGATCCTCGGACGGTGGAGGCCCGATCGCCGGGGGCCTCCCTTAGGGGCCTCCCGGGGGGTGGGTGGGTCCTCGGACGGTGGAGGCCCGATCGCCCACTGATCGCCGAGAGGGGTCCGATAGCCCCCCACCCGCCCAGGAGGGGTGCGGATCCGCTATGGGCGGCCTGTCGCCGATCCATCGGCGATGCGTCGCCGCTTCCAGGTCGAGGCACCTCCCCCTAAATGCCTATTCCCCCTATCGTTGCCCCTTCTCCTGGGTGCCCTGGGTTCATTGGGTTTCGATGGTCTTGCGGTGGAGCGCGTGACGTTCCCACACCAGAAATCCAGGGACGTGCCGGGGTTTCAGGGTTGGGTCTCTTGTGGCATGATGCTTGTGGTCGAGCTCGTACGGTATGTCGCCGCGCCGTCTCGCGGCCTCCGTCTTGGGGAGGTTGCCTCGGCCACCAGGGCAAACTGCGCCCCGGACGCAAGGATCGCCGTAGGGTCTGCGACCTATGGGGGAGCTCAAGCGTCACGAGGAGGCTGGCAGAGCTGCCAAGTCGAGGGCACTGAAGGCCGTCCGAGCGCTGCAACGGTTCGGCCCAGGGGCTCCGCGGAGCCCTGGCCAGGGGCTGGATCCGATCCTCGCTCGCCCCAGTTCTTGCGCAGGGCAGGGCCGGAGCCTTGCGCTCCGAGAGGGTCTCGAGGGGAATCGGGTGGTCTACGGGGCGACAGGGAGGGGGAGACGCGGCGAGGGGAGGGGTCAAGCCAGGCGCGCTGTGGCCATGTCTGACGTCCTGTCCCTCCCACCCGTCCCTCCCCGTTGCGTTGAATTTTCTTCTGTATCCGCAGGCCGGGATCTCCCAGATGACCTTGACCCCCAGAATGGCCCCATCGTGCGGTGCGCAATCAGAAGGGCTGGCGTCGCACACTGGGAGAGGAAAACGTAGCGCATGAGCAGAAGAAGGAGCAGGAGGAGAAGCACAACATCGAGGGATGAGGAGGAGCAGCAGCAGCAGCAGGGGCAGGACGAGGCGGAGGAACAGAAGGAGGGCCAGGGGAAGGCGGAGGAGAGAACAGGAGAGGGGGCCAGCAACGACGAGGAACGAATCGGATCCAGAGATGCGGCCCACGCTGAGACGAGAGCCGACGACGGGAGCAAAGCGCCGATCCTGAAATGCGACCGACGCCGAAGCGTGAACACACATGGTGGCACCTAAAGTGGCCCTTTGCCAAACACCCGGAAACTCAACGACATGACACCCTGCCTAAACAAAAACATGTGGGAGTAGGGGTGCCCCCGCACAGAACGATATCAGGGAAGAGTCGGGTTGATCTAACAGGGAGTCCAACGACAAGGGGGTGGTGGAGTAGATTTGGTGCAATAGATCTGTGGGGTTGCAATACATTTTGGGCGTGCAATACATTCCAGGGCGCAGATTTATTGCTGAACGTTCGCGTGCAATACATGACTTGCAGCACAATGCAACACAATTGTCCAGCGCAATACATGTGCAGCACAATTGCCCCACATCCATGGCACCATCCCCTTTCAGCTGGACCCCCTTTGCGGCAGCATACCTGTTTTTTTCTCGGCGCTCCGGTGCCACCGCAGGGCTCTTGTAGGGCCGTCCCCCCCGGGACGTCTGACCGGCGCCTCGCCTCGCCTTGCCTCGCCTCGCCCTTTTGGGTCCCCGCCCCCCCCAAAAAAAGGGGAGAGTGGTTCTCAGATGGCGCAGGTGCCGCAGGGGGGCCGAGGAGGGCAACGCCTCGCCCGCGCGCCCTGGAGCTGCCTCTCGGCCTCGGCTCGGGGCGAGCCCTGAACCGTCGGCCGGCCACCTCGGTCAGCCACGTGGGCACTCTCGCTTGGCCCATAACCTTACGTCGGGCATGTCCCTCTGCAGGAGGAATATTAAAACAACAAAAACAATCGGAGGTCGGGGGGTGAGATCGCAGTGGCACGGAGACCCCAAACGGGGGAATCGTTTAGTCTCGTTCGTGTCGTGCGTGCGGGCGAGGCGAAGCTGCGTGGGCGCGCGAGAGGAATAAACCCTCCGTTGCTAGGGCGAAGTCAAGACAAATGATTCTCCCCCGCCCGCCCGTCCAGCGGTGGCTCGCGGTGTCCTGCGCTGTCCCGTGGTGTCCCGTGGTGTCCGCCGCTTCTAGGGCGAAGTCAAGACAAATGATTCTCCCCCGCCCGCCCGTCCAGCAGTGGCTCGCGGTGTCCCGCGGTGTCCCGCGGTGTCCCGTGGTGTTCCGTGGTGTCCCGTGGTGTCCCGTGGTGTCGGCCATTGCTAGGGCGAAGTCAAGACAAATGATTCTCCCCCGCACGCCCGTCCGTATGTCCGTCCGGCGGTGGCTCGCGGTGTCCCGCGGTGTCCCGCGGTGTCCCGTGGTGTCCCGTGGTGTCCCGTGGTGTCCCGTTGAGTGAGATCGATAGTGAGATCGATAGTGAGATCGATCGTGAAATCGATAGTGAGATCGATATTGAGATCGATGTGGTGACCCGAGGTGTCCCGTGGTGTCCCAAAAAGTGAGATCGATAGTGAGATCGATAGTGATATCGACAGGTGTCCCGTGGTGTCCCGTGGTGTCCCGTTGAGTGAGATCGATAGTGAGATCAATACTGAGATCGATACTGGTATCGATGTGGTGCCCCGAGGTGTCCCGTGGTGTCCCGTGGTGTCCCAAAAAGTGAGATCGATAGTGAGATCGATAGTGAGATCGACAGGTGTCCCGTGGTGTCCCGTGGTGTCCCGTTGAGTGAGATCGATATTGAGATCGATAGTGAGAACGATAGTGAGATCGATGTGGTGTCCCGTGGTGTCCCGCGGTGTCCTATGGTGTCCCGTTGAGTGAGATCGATAGTGAGATCGATAGTGAGATCGAGAGGTGTTCTGCGATGTTCCATGGTGTCCCGTGGTGGCCCGTGGTGTCTCGTGGTGTCCCGTTGAGTGAGATCGATAGTGAGATCGACACGTGTCCCGTGGTGTCCCGTGGTCTCCCGTGGTGTCCCGTTGAATGAGATCGATAGTGAGATCAATTGAGTCAGATGTTAGTTCCCCCCCTCTCCCCCCCCACAACCTCCTTCTCACTCGAAGGGTGGCCGTATAGGTATCAATAAATAAGAGGGGGACGATGTTTTGACTCTTTTTGGCTATGTTTGAGCATTTTTGGCGTAATTTTTCATGTGTCGTGCAAAATCTGCCTGCAGGGGGACATGCCCGACCTAACCATAGGCTCCCGCCGCGCTCACCCAATGATTCCACAATCCAGAGCGACCCCGAGCAGGTGGTGCCGTCTGAGCTCAGACAGCAGACAATCCTAAGGTAAATGCTAGACATGTATCGGATGGCCGTCAGCCAGTCCCTTCACCGTGCTTGGGGCGCGCATCTCGGGGGGAGGCTAACACGGGCCAAGGCGCAAACGTGCTTATACAAACGAGATGCCAAGGAGCAAAGCATGGCATCTTCCGTAGCCATTTTGGCTCAAGCCCTGTGTGGCCCAAGAGTACTCGTTCGCTTCTTGGAACCCCAGCGAGCCCAGCATGGACCGCTCGTCGCAGCCCTCGCCTGCCGAGGAGGGCGGGCACCACCGCCTCCTCAGCCCACGAATAGTCACCTCCGAGGACGAGGGGCACGTGTGCCCGCGGGAGAGCCAGCGGTGGCTGGGCCGTCTGCTTCCCGTGCTGATCGGGGCCGCGGTGCTTGCGCTTCTTGCCGTGTACACCCCCCGTCAGTTCCAGACCGAGCTGCGGGAGTCCCTCGTCGTCGCCACGCAGCACGCGCTGGACGGGGGCCCGACCGCTGCGGCAGAGGCCGCGGACGCAGCGCAACACGCGCTCGCGGAGGCCCCCCACGCCGCCGCCGAGGCTGCGAAGGCCGCGGGATACGCGCTCGAGGAAGGCCCCCACACTGTGGCCGAGGCCGCGGCCGCCGCGCAGCAGGCGCTCGTGGAGGCACCCCACGCCGCCGCCGAGGTCGCGGGCGCCGCGCAGCATGCCCTTGCGGAGGGCTCCCGTGCTGTGGCCGATGCAGCCGACGCCGCGCAGCACGCCCTCGCGGAGGAGCACTCGCCGAAGCCCGCGGCCGACGCCGCCGGCGCGGCGCACGTGGGCGGCGGTGGGCCGCATGCGCGCCCGGGCGCCCTAGCGCCGCTGGAGCAGCGCGCCCGCGGCGAGGTGGCCGCGCTGACCGGGGCAGGCGCGGGATCCCCGGGTGGCGAGAGGGAGCGGCACGCGCACTCCAGCGCCGGCGCGGGGCCGGCCAGCAGGAGCAACGCCAGCGCCCAGCAAGAGCAGCGCACGAGCGGCGAGGTGACGGCGCTGACTGTGGCACGCGCGGGCTCCCCAGGCGGCGGGGAGAGGCGGCCCGCGCATTCGAATGCCAGCGAGGGGCAACCGTCGAGGAGTGGGTCCATAAGATCGGATTGGGGCACGCGTCTGACAGCTACAACCACGACCGCGATCACCGTCACCAACACCACCACAGAGCCTTCGACCACGACAGCGCAATGCAACGAGTGCGCGCCCGCAGTGCGTGATCGGCCGGATGTGGTTATCCCAGTCTTTGAGCGCGACCTGTGCAAATTGAAGGTTACTGCAAAGTCAATCGTCGCGCACGACCCGCATGGCACCCTAGGAAAGGTTTTTATCTGCTGGGTCTCAGCAAGATCACGGTGGGATTTTGCGGGCCAGCTGGATGAGATTACGCAGATCCTCGAGCAGCGCGGGGATGTGGAGGTGCTGGAGCTGCAGATGGGCGGGGTGATTGGTTGGCTTGCGCAGCAGTCGGCGAAACTCAAGATTGCCAGCCGTGTCTCGTCGGAGTACTACGTCGTTCTGGACGCCAAGAATACGCTCCTGCGGGATCTTGAGCCTGATACATTTTTTACTCCATGCAACCAAGGTAAAATATTCGGTCGGTACGACATCTGGGACATGCCTTCAGAGCACAAGTCTTGGTTCTGGGCGTCCGCAGGCGTCCTCGGCCAGCAAGCCATGGACTGGGGGAAGTGGCCTGCATCAGTCACCCCAATGGTGTTGCACAAGCAGAGCACCCTGGACATGTTGAGCATGCTCGGCGAGTCCCCAGACTTCTACACCGCCTGCTCCGGAGGTCTGTGCGACAGGTTTCGCCAGAAGGCCACCGAGTTCACGTTGTACTTGGTGTACGCGGCGCGGATCGCGAGTTTCGATTGCATTCACGCCATCGAGGAGCGCCCTTGGGGAAACGAGATTGCAGCGTCCATCTGGCGCAACGGCGGCGAAGGTGCATCCGAGCAGGTCAGGGCCATCGCCGAACACTCCGACCTCAACGGCCGCCCATTATTTTTCGGCTCGCAGGCAGGTGCGCTGGACGGCTTTCAAGGCACGGCGCGCTTCGACATTTTGCAGAACTTGTTCGCTATCTACGAAAACGCAAGTCTGTACGAGTGGGCATCCTGGGACGACATGGCAGACTGCGTTATCGGCCAGTTCGACCAGTAGCATTTCTTGCGGATTTTGTTATGCGGCCCCGACTATGTCGCGGGGCTCGTTGCTGTATGCCACTTATTATGAGCATGCTCCCAGTTGGCGATGCAGAACTGCATCTTGCCTCTCGCGTTGGAGTCCCAGTTTCGGAGAAGGGCCCGCGCGCTGCTGGACGGGAACAGTGCTGTCGATTCGACCGCTGACGCATTTGTTCTACGGGGAAACGGTGTGCCTGCTCGTCGTGGCGCGATGGCATGCGTGTGTCTTGTTCGTGTGCCTCTAAATGTGCTGTTGGTCCCACTTTGGTCCCACATCCCCTGCTACGAACATAAGCAGCGAGGCAAACTACATCCGAACCCGAGTGCACGAAATTACGCCACCAATGTTTTCCATAGTTACGCACGTGCATGTATAGTGCGTCCAGCAAAGTACTGCGACGCTTTTGCTCACTGTAGCCGCTCGATCGCTTGCAGCACCCCGCGCCGCCCGATGGTCACCTTAGATGACCCGCTGGCAGTGCGGCACGTGCGGACCGTGCGCAAGCGCAGTCTCTTTGAAGTGTGCGCGTCGCATTGACAGGAACAAAAAAAAAAAAGGAGCAAAGCATGGCATCTCGAGGACACGCAAACATGGGCTAAGGCGTGGATGAGACGGGCCCCGTTTCCGTACGAGATCGACGCGCTCCGTCGCCAAGCCGGGCGGCACTGGCGCCGTGTCTCGGGGGGGCGCTCTCCCCGAGCCGTGGATCGGGCGCCCACGCGCCTGGTCCACGGATGCGTAAGCCGCGTCAGCTCGTGCCCCGAGCTTCGGGGGCCCGAGGCCCTCTTGTTGGCCTCCTGTGGGCTCTCCTCGGGGTCTTCGGGGCCGCCTTGGGCCCCGGGGCCGCCGCAGCCGCGCCCCACACCGAAGATGCTGCCACGTTGCACTCATGGTCTGCATTGCACATGTTCCTGCGACGTACCCGGCCCATGTGCAGCAAGTGAGCAGACAGAGTGGCCAACATGTTCACGGATGATTGCGTAGCAGCGATTGCGACGTGCTGTGAAAGTTACACGGGGGGCTCGCGCGCTGTACGACTCGTGGGAGGTATGAAAAGCTTGTTCAGCGTGTCGCGCCGCTGGTTCTGGCCCACCGCGCCTCGGCGCGACATGCCAACCACGTCCCGCTTCTCAAGCATCCGCGTCCCGAACTTGTCCTTGCCTTCAGCCCCGCGGAGCGGATCGACACGATATCAGCTCGCAGGGCACAGCGTGTCCCCGAGGCCGCCGCCACGACACGCTAAGCAAAAGTTCACGACCGCAAGTGTGTCAGTAGTGCTAGCGCATTGAATCGGACGCCAAGGCCTCCAAGATGGCCCAAGAGGCCCCCAAGAGAGCCCCAGGACGGGACCCCAGGGATGTTTGTAGGGTGCAGATCGGCATTGTATGTCGCGTTTCTGTCCAATCTATCGCTGGTGTTTCTGTGGAGCTGCCCAGACACCCGAGTGGAGCATTGACGCGGGTTGCAATTGTTGAGTCGCAATGACTTCGTTTGTTTTATCCAGACGGGACTATGGAGCAACCATGCAGCGATCGGGGAGGTTTGGGGTCGGAGCAAGGCTTCCAGGGCCTCGGGGAAGAGTCACACGCCACGCCCGAGGAGCGCGCGGTAGCGCCCTGCAACGCGCAGGAACGCCCGTCGATTGGGCCAGTAACTAAGGCTGTCCGCATTATGGGTTCTTGAGAACCCAAGCGCACCCCATTGGTGCTCGGAGCAAGCGAGGCAAACTTGCGAGCGCTGTCGCATGTTACGGCGTTCGTTACCTGTAGATGCGTTTTGCCCTGAATTGGCTTGGTTTGTGTTGCTTTGCTTTGAAGTGCAGTGCAGTGCAGTGCGTTCCGTTGCATTGCACTGTATTGCGTTCTGTGTTGTCATTGCAGTGTGTTTCGTGTGTTGCAGTGTGCCACCAGTTACTTTAATTCGCGGTGCTCTGCAATGTACGATATAGTTCGGCTTCGTGTTGATGTTCTTTGAGCCGCTTTTGTAAATATGATCGCGGGCTCAGGACCCACGGGCCCCCCCCCCAAATGGGATGGGGGGGAGGAAGAGGAGGAGGAGGAGGAGGAGGAGGAGGAGGAGGAGGAGGAGGAGGGCGATGACGACGACGACGACGACGACGACGACGACGACGACGACGACGACGACGACGACGACTACGACGACGACGACAACGACGACGACGACAACGACGACGACGACAACGACGACGACGTCGACAGCACCACCAGCGGCGGCGGCGACGACGTCGAGCACCGGAGCTGTCAACACGACGCCAATCCCAGCCACACGCCGAACCCACACCGCACCCACAGGGGGGGAGGGAGGGGGGGAGGAGGACCATGGCGTCACCCCGCACACACCCACAGCAACACACCACACCCACACCACATCCACAGGGGGGGGGTAGCCACCACGCCACGCCCACGCCCACAGGGGGGGGGGGGGGCATCGCGCGGGGGGCGGGGGGGGGGGCCCGATGGCATTAGCATTGGGGGCGGGGGGGGGCCAAAACCTCGACCATATATGTGTAGTTTCGCGCATGTGCATTGCATCGTATCGCGTTGATTTCCAGTGAGGGTGGGTCCTCGAAAACCAGTTGGGGGCATCACCAACGGATCGGTAAGGGTCACCCCAAAGAACCAGGCCTCGATGTCAGATTGCCATTCGCTCTCCTTCACAACATGAGTTCGACGCCCTCAGGCAAGAAAGGAGTAGGTCTGGGTTGATGCTCTGGTCAAAGGACCTCAAACTGTTTGTGCAGCAGGGTCTGGCTCGTGAATGCGTAGCCAAGGCAACTGCAGTTTGGGGACTCGTCCCAAACTAACTTAAACATCATTGTTCTCCCGCAGGGGTGCAAACTGGCGAGCGCATGTCGGGCAGATCCCCCATCCGCAGTATTGCGGAATCGTTGGAAGGTGGGGGGGGGATGGAGCGATGGAGGTTGGCCAAGAGAGGAGGGGGGGAGTGCGGGAGAGCAGGCCTGCAGCTGTCCTCTCTTGCTGCGAGGCGGTAGTATCTTCCCTGACCCCTGGACAGGGAAAGATTTGGGCCGGCATGAATACAGGCCTCATGCGGAATCCATGCACATGTAATGCTTTCACTCGGCAGCCAGCGGAGTCTGGCGGCAGTGAGGCGGAGTGGCGAGTGGCAGAACACGTGTGAGATCGCGAACACGAGCTTACGCGTGCATTGGATCCGTAAAGCGTATTCAACGGAGATTAGTCAAGCAGTCAGTTTGCGGAGGCCAGCGCAGTGTAGCAGAAGGCTGGAAAAGTTTGTTAACACCTCTATGGTGGCGACGTCGCTATGCCGTTCGCATTTCTGTCCCAAACGGAAAACCTACCCTGTTGCATTTCTTCGTAACGTTAACAACAAGCCTGATTCAATGGATATGATCGTTCTAGGCCCTATTCGCCATTTGTTTGCGACTAAGACATGCAACCCAACCTTGGCCCGGCCAAAAACAAGAGAAGAGGAGGGGGCATGTAGTACGGTTGACATGTTTCTATGGGGATTATCACTCCTACTCCAGCGTGTATCCTGAGACTGGATGTCTGAACTAACGTGGTGATTCCCCCTTGAACGCATTAGAGTGTCCAGGGTATGGATGGGGTGACTCGGTCAGCCAGTGTCTGCCCGCTTCTTGACATACACAATGTTCAGCCAATACATGCGGGTAGCATCTCGAAGCAACGGGTTGCGAACATGTTCACGCACTCTATTGATTTACGTTGTGTCGGACTTGGGGAGAAATAAGTGTGCGCTTGTTGGGCCGAGGCATCAGGGAATCGAGCACGAACCTTGCCCAGCCTCGTCGCTTCCCCACGTTCTGAGACGTCATCTTAGGATGCAGCTCCTCGGACGTTCAATTCAGGTTCGGCGCTGGTAGATCCGTGGTATTAGACCGGCCTGTTCTGGCATAGTCCCTCTGAATCCGGTTTTTTTTGAGCTGAATATGGGCGACTCTGACTGGATGGGCCTTTTATCGGGCTTGGTAATTTCTAATCGTTCTTGCGAAGACCTCCCAGGAGTTGCCTCCTAAGTCCTCCCGTTTCTGCCAGCCCTCCAGTCACATCGGACAATGCCAGCTTCCCCTCCGAGGCCACATCCAGTGGGCCGCCCGGCAGTGGTACTCCAACACTTCCAACGCTTGCCTCACCGCCTTCGGCCTGCTGCTGCAGCATTGCCCCGCGTGCAACAGCTGTACTATTGCACAGGCGCCTCTTGCTTCGAGGGGGGATTGGAACTCGCAAGATCGCCGAGCGCGTTCCACTACTCGCAAAGTGCCTACTCGCAAACGTCCGAAAAACACAGGTCTGCTGTCATGTGATGTGTCGTAGATCCCCCGCGGGGACTCCAGGCCATTTGCGAGTAGTTACTCTGCGAGTAGTGGAACGCGCTCGTCCACAAGAGGAAACGAGGGAATGAGCAGAAGGACAAAGCCCGCCTGAGAAGAGCATCCGTGACCCACACGGTGCCAGAGACGAGCAAGCCGCGAAGCATGCCGGCAGCCTCCTGGTAACGCCAGGCAGGGTCGCACACCGCCAGTGGCGCCGTGGGCTTGGCGCGCTCCACGAGCAACGGATCGCGGGGCGGCGTGGCGGTGCGAGCTAGGGCTCGCTTCTGCGCGCGTCCGTGCCAGCGGCCTCTTTGAAGCGAGTGCTCTCGCAGCGCAGCCGTCCTCGGATCGAGGGTAGCAGCGAGGCCCATCGGGGGGACGCACGCGAGACGTCCAGGGCCTCCGCGCAACGTGCGGTCAGGAACTCTGGCTCTGCGTGTCGTTCCGCCGGCTCTGGCCCGCCACGCATCGGCACGCCTAAGCGTCAGCGTCCTGAGCCTCTCCCCAGCCTCCCGCCCCGCGAAGCGGGTCGACACGCTGTCCGTTTGCAGGGCATGGCGTGTCGCCAGGGCCCCCGACGCGACACGCGGAGCAAAGGTTCCCGACCAGATGCCTCGACGCGACGCCACCTGAGCAGCACGTAGCGCGGCACCAATGTGCTTGGGCAGTCGCTTGTGCGAGCCAGTTCCTCGCATTTGATCCCGCAGCAGGTCGAGCCCTTCCGTGGACGGTGCTGCGCAGTGGTGGCGGAGCTTACCGTTTCTCTTCCGTTGCGCCCCCGCTCCGCACCAGACGCGGAAAAACAGGCGCATTGCAAGAGGGCTCCGCACACGAGTTACCACTTTGATTCACCAGAGCGAATTGGTACCGTATCGGATTTCGCGTGAATTCGGCCAGAGTCGGGTACGCCTCGGCAGCCTCTGTCTGAGAGGTTCTTCGTGTCCACAGCGCCAAGCGCAGAGGCAGAAATCGCATTGCACGCCCAGCGCTGACCCTTGTTTGCACCATTCGGATCATCCCGCGCGCAGTATTTGTTCACGGCGAGGACACGCTGGCTTCGCTTGCGTTCCTCCTGTTTAAGAAAGGCGAGCACGAAGCTTGCACACACGATAATTTATGCGCCGGATCGTTGGCTAAATTCGTGGTATGGCGCATCGTATAGCTTCACCGCGTCACCGCTTTTCGGACAATGACAACATCATGCACGCGCCAAGACCGTCTTCTGCGCGCTGGTGGATTCGGTGCAGGCTTCGGCAGTCCGGAGAGCCCTGTTGTAGGCAATTCGTCGAAACTAAGCATCACCTGCCCGAAACGCTTGACACAGCCCACCTTGGAGCTCACCCGCAGGTGCACCAACGGCTTCTTCTGCGCCTCGGGAGCCGTTCATGACTTTGGCGCGCACGCCAGCCTTCTCATTGCCCAAAGACAGCGACCTCGACCCGGTGGTGGGACCTCCGCCTCCGCCACGGAGAAGTCTTGCACAGGGGGTTTTTACGAGTGGAGGTGCCAGGACGATGGGGCTGACGACCGTGGCGAGCTTCGACGACGGGCTCTGATGGCCGCTGTTTTCTCTGTCGAGACCTGCGGTGTGGCCCTGGGAGGGCGTCGCCTCGTGCAGCTGCAACCTCCAGGGGCGCACGCGGGCCCTCCGCCCCTCCGCGCGCTCGAGGTCTCCATGCGCAGGGCCTCCGCGCTTCCCCCCCGCGTGAAGGGGCTGCCCGCGCTTCGCTTGGAGGCCAGGGCACTGGCCTCCATTCCTGCTGCTCCTGCGCCATCGAGGAGGAGGAGGAGGAGGAAGAGGAGGCGGAGGAGGAGGAGGAGGAGGAGGAGTAAGAGGAGGAGGAGGAGGAGGAGGAGGAGGAGGGAGGAGGAGGGAGGAGTAGGATGAGGAGGAGGAGGAGGATGAGGACGATAATGAGAAGGATGAGGCGGGCGCGAGCGCTCCGGTGCAGGATTGGCCTCAATAGGTATGACGTGGTTGCAAAGAGTTCTCTGCACCTCAGTGCGTGCCGCATCCACGGTGCGCTCCGGATCGCGATGGTCCAGATGGGGGTCTTGCACCAGCTCGGGAACGCCAGCGCCGATCCACAGAGAGTAACCTTTTCGCCCTCCCACTTGGCCGTACCCTTTGACAGGGCATTCGCTACGGTGCTTCTGCAACTCAACGGCGCTACCCTTGGCCCCCTTGGTAGTCACATCCGCTTCAAGGTGCTTAGCCTGGATGGCTGCCTCTATCCTGCAACGTCAGCTCGCAACTTTTCGAGCTGTTCCTTCTGGCCACCCAGCTCTGTGCGGGGAAGCCGCCCTTTGGGCCGTAGACAGCATTCGGGTGCTTCCGCAGCGCACTCGGCTGTTTCTGTAGCTCCTCGGCTTGGTCGCACATGACGCATACCGACCTCTCCTCCACCACCGCCTTCCATGATTATCCCATTGACGTCTTTCCTATCTCTTTGATCGGGGCTTCAGCCGCCGCCGCCGCAGGTTTAAGCAAGCATGCGTAATTAAGTCTTTGTGTGTAGTCGAACCCGAGCTGACCCTTGAAGGTCGAGATGGTGAACACATGTTGTGGGCGCGACTATCAACCGGAACCGTCGAAACTAAAAAAGGTTCCGCAA
>CAUYUJ010014360.1:372027-374527 GCA_963575745.1 Prorocentrum cordatum | reverse complement strand
GGAGTGCAAGTGGCAGACTTCTTTAACCAGTTGGCGAGAGCTCAACTCGACAGTGCGCAACAGATGTTGAGCCCCACGTGCCAGTGCGAGCTGGTTCACCTTTAAAAAGGGGACCAGCTCAGCGTTCCCAGCACGTGTCAGTTCAGTGGTCCTCTAGGTTCTACGACCGACTGCCAGCAGGACGCAATCGCCCCTGTCTACGGAGCGCACAGGCCGAAAACAGATGCTCCCCAGACGGTCCTCCAAGGATGCTCCTGGCGTATCCACCGACACCGATGTCGTCCGCGAGCGGGTCCGGACGCCCCCCGGCTGCCCCTCTGGACCACGACTCCGCACCAAAGGTGCCAGACGACGTGTCATGTGTCCACTTTGGATCTTTCGTGGTTCCCTCTATATGTGCGTCGAGGCGCGCACCGAGATATCTTATAGTATATGCGTCGTGGCGGGCGCTTTCTGGCCACACCGCTGGGGAAACGGTATGCTACAAGATGGGTATACTATATGTTCGGGTCGGACGCGCGCCTCCAAGGTGGACATATAGCACTAGTACGTCTCTGCGCGTCCCATCTTTGAGGGAAGGCCACTGGGAACCTCTTCGAAGGACCAGTCAGAGCTTTACGGCTTGTCTTTGAGGGGGACGGGCAAGTTTTAGGTCTGGCACTGGGGGGGGCCGATTCCTGGCAAGGCTTGTGTCTGCGCACAGACAGTCCCTGGAGGAAGTCAGGCTTGCCTCCACAGGCTCCCGAAATTGTCCGGGGCGGGCTGATCAGCCGAATCTTGGGGCACGGAGCGCCTGGCGGTGTCAGGGTTGTGACACCGCCCTGAGCTACGCAGGGGACCTGTTGAGGCCAGCTAGGTCTACCTCCGTCTGTGGACAACCCCAAGCCTTGCCTTCGCTGCTCCCAGGCCCTCTTTAGCCCGTGTCCTCGTCGGTTTCCCAGCAGTCATCCGTTTCTGCGGGTCCGCCGACCATTGCTGAAGAGGGACCAGAAATCGAGATGCTTCAAGGCCACGGACCCTCGCTCGGGGATGCATCCGCATATAGTTTCACATGCGCGCGCAATGGTTCCAACACATGTGGGTTCATCCCCCAGGAAACATGCCACGGGCGCGTGAATCCAAAATACGTAAAGAAGGCCGCGTCCGAGGGCAGCCCTGTCCGACAGAGAGCACCAAGGCCGTGACCGCGACCCCGTGGGTGACAACCTGTGGGCGACCGCCGCAAGCCCAACGGACGGGAGCAGCTAAGCTTGAGACCCCATGGTCGGAACCTTGCGGGCAACCACAGCAGCCCCCCGTAGACGAGCGCCTAACGTCGAGGCTCTGCGGATCGGGATCTTGTGGGCAACCACGGCTTCAGAAAGAGAGCATTTGCGGCCTGGACCTCATGGGCGAGACCACATGGGCAACCATCGCGACATTGACAGTGAGGGGCAACTGAGGCCGGGATCCGATAGGCGGGACCCTACGGGCAACTCCAGCAAGCCCAGCAGACTGAGGCAACCAAGGCCGGGTCCCCACTGGCGGGGCCCGAAGGCCAACAACCACGAACCCAGACAGTCGGAGGAAGCTCAGGCCAGGGCCTGATGTTCGGGAGTGTATGGCTAACCGCTACGACATTTGCCAAGGGGCTTGGACCCAATTAAGGATGGGATCCTACTTGCCGGACCCCATAGCCAACACGAAAACCGCCAGACGGAGCATGGGTGGGCCCCGCTGGTCAACCATCACTAATGTTCGTAGATGGAAACGACCCAGGCCAGTACATGCGCAGGACAGTAAGGCCAACCACCACGAAGCTCGACAGCCAAGGGAGGTTCTTCAGGACCCAGGTCAGAACCTCTCAGTGCAGAGACTCCCTGGGGAAGAATGACATACGTAGATTGCGGAGAAAGCAACGTACGCGCACATTCGTCAGCACCTCTAATGGGAGGGGGCCAGACCATCAAGTGATTAAGACATGAAACAGTGGGAGCATATATGATTGTGTATGTGCTGGTTCTCATTCTCCGCTTCTCCACTCGCAAGTTCGCCGTTGTAAGATGCCCAGGCCACGGAGTTGCCGATGTCTCGCAAGAGCACGTAGCCCAATCGAGCGTACCTGGCCGTTGGCCAACGTCCCACTGTGGGACCGCGGTCTTTGTGTTGTAGCCCGTGAAGCGGGAGGCTGGCGGCAGAAGGCGCGAGTTCCGTGAGGGCGAAAGCCACCGTGATGGGCTGTCCCTCGCCAGCAAGAGATTCCAGTTGGCGGGCCGTACCTCGGGCCGTGCGGGGTGCCTACAGTCGGCCCAGATTAGTAGGTCGACCCTGCCAACTCAAGGGTACCTTTGTGTCCTCTTTCTCGCGACCCGTGCCTCCTGCGTTCCTTTGGCAATGTGACCCTCGGAGGGGTCTCGTGTCCTCGCGCGTGTCCTGTCCAGTGGTGTCCGACTGTAGCGTGGCAGTGCTGCCGTCGTCGTGGGCCCTCGCCAGGCCCCGGTTGTCGGGAAGACTGCCCTGG
>CAUYUJ010014360.1:277027-367027 GCA_963575745.1 Prorocentrum cordatum | reverse complement strand
TCTGCTCTGCTGCTGCCTACTACTACTACTAACTGCTACTACTACTACTACACTACTTACTACACTACTACTAACCCTGCTGCTGCTGCTACTATACGACTACTACTACTCCTACTACTACTAACACTACTACTACTAACTACTACTACGAACTACTACTACTATCTAACTACTACTACTAACGTACTACTACTACTTACTACTACTACACGAACGACGACGACGACGACGACGACGACGACGACTACTACTACTACGACTACTACTACTACTACTACTACTACCACTACCACTACTACTACTACGACTACTACTACTCTACTACTACTACTACTACTACTACTACTACTACTACTACTACTACTACTACTACTACTACTACTACTACTACTACTACTACTACTACTACTACTACTACTACTACTACTACTACTACTACTACTACTACTACTACTACTACTACTTACTACTACTACTACTACTACTACTACTACTACTACTACTACTACTACTACTACTACTACTACTACTACTACTACTACTACTACTACTACTACTACTACTACTACTACTACTACTACTACTACTACTACTACTACTACTACTACTACTACTACTACTACTACTACTACTACTACTACCACTACGCGCCAGCACCCAGTTGCGCCAGCATTGTTTCTTATGTTGTGGGAGGGCGGAACGTGTCCGTTGTTCCTTTCAACATGGCCAGTCTTGTCGTCGACGATGCGAAATGCGTGGCGGGAATGGGGCGCGGCGCACATCCCGCGCGGACGTCAATGCGGTGTCCTGGGGTATCCTCCACTCGCACTGAAATGCCCGCGCAGCCCCCAGTTGTGCCATCACTGTTTCTTATGTTGTGGGAGGGCGGGTGGGAATGGGCATGCCATGCTTGACTCGCTCGAGCTGGCTAGCTTGACCCCCATACCCCACCCCCACCCACCCCCACCCCCTACCCCTACCCCTCCTACCCCCCTACCCCTACTCCCCTCCCCCTACCCCCTACCCCCTACCCCCTACCCCCCTCCCCTACCCCCTACCCCCCTACCCCCTAACCCCCCCTCCCCCTACCCCCCTCCCCCGTGCCCCTCGGGTGGGCCACGAAGGACCGCGCGGGGCGAGAGACCCTGAACTGCTGGCCGACCAGATCATGTCACAAGTAGGCCACGAGACACGAGAGGCCACAAGCCACCTGCGGCTGGATCCGATTCTGCACGCCGGATCCGATTCCGCAAGCCTCTCTCTCTCTCTCCCTCTCTCTCTCTCTCTCTCTCTCTCTCTCTCTCTCCCCGCAGAAAGGGGGACCCGAGGGCCGAGGAGTGGCCCCAGATGCACGAGGGGCCCTGGGCCATGGGCGACCGAATCAGGTCCCAGATGCCCCCCACCAAAACTAGGACGAGAAGCCACGAGGATCAAGTGCTCAGGCTCTCGGCGACCGAATCCGATTCAGCATGAGGCACGAGTGCTCATAGGCATCGGGCGACCCATTCCGCTCACACAGAGCTCTACGAGCCAGCGAGCCCCGCCCCCCCTCAGGATCAGACGACCGTATGAGGCCCAGACAGCGGTCCCTCTTGATGTGTTGTTCTTCTGTCGTCGAGGAGCGCCCTGGCACCCTCCTCAAGAGGTCCCAGCGTGGTCAATGATCGGTTCCGCCCCTCATGGCAGTCCTGTCGGAATCAGCGCGGAGCGCCTTCTTCCCGAACGGTTGGTTCCCCGATCCGAACATCCAAGGCAGGTTCTGTAAGATGCGCGCGTGGTCCAAGAGTAGCATAAGACATTGCGCGGTCTCTACGACCAGACGTTCGCCTTCATGGGTGCGCTCAACCCAGGGATGCCAGCGATATAGGACACAGCCCGAAATTCGGCCTCGTAGCGCGGATGCCCAAACTGGGCGAGAAGCTCATGAATGCCATGCTTTCATCATTGACCGCTCGGCGCCAGTATGAGCATTCAGCATGAACGGCTTCAACCCACAGATGAGGCTTGCTGTTTCCGTCGGTGCATTACTTGTCATGGTTGTCATGTCCGAGGTGTAGCCTCTGGCGACGTACTAGCCTGTCAGCCGCTTGCCAGCTAGTTCGCGGGATTCTTAGTTTGCATGCGTTCCTTGCTCCGTGTCTTAATTCGTAGGGTCGGCCTGGGGATGCGTTTGAAGGTATGCACGTTGTTTGGCTCTGCCGAAATTGCGGGTCACGTCATAGCAGTCCTTTCCGCAATCGAGGGGCGCCTGCCTGGCGGGGGCGCACCTCTCATGAGCATGTCCCCTTTGACGTGCTCCTGTCGACACGTTGGGCCCTCTGAGAGCCCTGGGCTCTGGGAGGAACCCTGGTGGGGCAGCCTTGGGAGCAGCTTGCGCGGGGCCTTTCTGCTCGAGCCTGAAGAGGGGCACCAGAAGGAGCTGTCGGGCCGCCCGAAGCTTCACCACGAGGGAGTCGGGGGTTCTGCGGCCGCGACGTGGAGGAGGAAGAGGAGGCGGAGGAGGAGGAGGAGGCGGAGGAGGAGGAGGAGGAGGAGGAGGAAGAGGGGCGGACCTGGCATCGGGCCCCGCAGGCCGGCGCGCCCGAGGCCGCTGCCGATGCGCCACCGCCACCCGAAGGACAACCCTCGCCACCCCAAGGACACCGGCGACTGCAAGTGGGAGGGGAGGGAGCAGGCCCCTCCCCCACCCCGCCCCTCCCAGCCCCGCCGCCTTTACCCCCATCCCTTCACGCCCCCGCACCCAATGCCATGCATGAGCACAGAGATCGGGGGAGGGGCGGTGCAGCAGAAGAGGAGGATGAGCAGGGCTGGGGTACAAGGGGTAGCGCGGAGGGGGCGGGAGTTGCAGGGGCAGCGGCGGGGAACGAGAGGAGGGGGAGCGTGGGAGGGAGCTTGAGTGGAGGCATGGTGGGATGGGGGGGGGAGGGTGGTAGGTATGGAAAGGTTGATTGAAGGGGTACGCCGCAACACTGGTGGAGTCGTTCAGGTCACCATTGCGTTGGTGTTGCCCCCCCTCGAATTGAGGCGGGCCCGGCATACGTCAAGCAGCCCTCCCACCCCAGCCAGTCCATCATTAGCAGACTTCAACGTTGCTTGGTTGCAAGGGCTGGAGCATGAGATGAGACATGCTTCTGTGGAGGGAGGATCAGCCCATACCGCCTCTCCCTTTGCCACGCGCGCGATGTCGCGCTCCTGGCCCTGGCACCCGTCGACCAGAGCCACCTGCGTGCGGCCTTCCTCGGCGAGCCAGCGGCGCGACCCCGGCTGGCCTCCCAGCCGCCTCTCCCGGATCATCCCCTTGAAGATCTCGAGCTGGCCACGGTACGGCGTGATGGTGCCTACTCCAGATTTCGTAATAAAAGGGAGGGGGTCTGGACCCTCCAAGACAAGCCATTTCAGACCTCCCCCCGTGGGAGAACCCTCCAAAACATCGTCCCCAGACCCCCCAGGCCCTCCAAGATAGCCTGGAAGAGACCCCCCCCGAAATGAGACCCCCCTCCCTTTATTACGAAATCTGGAGTACCCTCAAATCCCTCCCTCTGTCGCGCAGCCTCGCCCGGCAGCACGAGAAGAGCTCGTCGAGGTGCGCAAGCACTAATCTGGCCATCCCCTCGTTGCTCCACGAAGTCCCCAGCCTCCGCTCCTCTAGAACGAAAAGCAAGCATAGCGGCACAAGCAGTGATGACGATGATGGTGATGGCGATGTTGATGGTGGTGACGGTGATGAAGATGAATATGAATCTGATTAAGATGCCAAATACGTTGTTGATGAGGATGCTGCTAATGGTGTTGGTCATGGTGGTGATGGTGATGGTGATGATGGTGGTGACGACGATGATAATGCTGATGACGTTGATGACTGTGGTGACGATGCTGCTGCTAATGGTGGCGATGATTGTCATGGTGATTACGGTGATGATGGTGATGACGAGTGTGATTTTGGTGATGACGGTGGTGGTTGTGGTGATGACGACGATGACGACGACGACGACGACGGCCTCGACGACGACCACGAGGACGACGACGACTAGGATAAGCAGGTGGCTGAGGACAATGAAGATGCTGCTGATGCAGCGATGGGTTTGCGTAGTCGCCTGGTTTCAAAAGGGCGTTGAGCCTAGACAGGACAGGAACAAACAAGACGAAGAAGGTTGTTACATGTCACGCCTTTCATCTCTACTTCTTGAGGAGCTCTCATGGAGCTCATGTGGGCCGTCTCAGGGCTGCCTTGGGCTCCGTTGGGGCAATATTGGGGACCCCAATGGGTGTCCTCTTTGGCCGTATGGGGGCCCCCTTGGGTGCAGCCCCGACTTGGCCAAACCCAAACCATGACAGTCATTGATGGAGCGTTGGAAGAACGATACGTTCCAACGCCCAACAGTTGCATTGCCTAGAGCGACCGAGCCGCCCCAAATGCGTGTCCTTCGCAAATGAGTAACCTCACCTGGTAGCATGTTGAGGATAGGTGCACCTCTGCGTCGACACCCTGACGGCCAAAGCCAGAGTTTGCACAGTATCCTGTAAAAGACGGAAGTTCGGGTGACCGATCGTGGTTGTGACATGTTGCAGGTTGCTCACCCAGAACACAATGAGACGTTAGATTTGCCACACACATGAGCATTGATTCCTTAGCTTTTTTTTCCAGAGCGCTCCGACGAGCGGTTTATTTTGTATGCTGAACAGAACATGAGGGTATTTCGCATGGCACGCTTGGCGGGGCCAGCACTGGCAAAGTTGATGCGCATCAGGGTCGCGCAGCAGTCTTCTCACTCAGTCACCTCATCGCGCGAGTCCGCTCGATCTTTGGCAAACATGGGCTTCATGGCCGCAGCTGGCATGTCTTCTGGTGCAGCCATGCTTTTTGCCAAGCACAGGGGATCATCTGGCGTGGTGCACGCAGAAGGCGGAATCCCAGCTGCAGTGCGCGCCTTCAGTACTGCGGCAGGCTGGCAAGGAGCAGATGCAGATGGCAACGTTGAAGACTTGGGAGAAGGTCCTGCTATCAAGGAGTGCATGGCGCTTGGCCAAGCCGTCCACGTACATCGCTGCCCCACTGGGACCTTGGAGTTTTTGCAGGGACAGTCGGACCCCGACCCCTATCATCACGAGTCGATCGATGCTACGGTGAGGGTGATGTCATCGCAGCCGATGTCGAGACACCCTCCAAGGTTTCTCATCATGAGTGGGAGCCTCCGCGAGGGCTCGTGCTCTCGCAGGCTCGCTGTGGAGACGGGTCGTGTCTTGGCAGCCTTTGGGGCCGATGTGAAATTCTTTGATGCTAAGGGTCTCCCGATGTATTCGGAGGATCTCGATCCGAATCTGGAGCCAAAGGTGAAGGAGTTGTGGAAGCTGCTGCACTGGTGCGAAGGGATGGTATGGGTTAGCCCTGAGTACCATGGGAACTATTCTGCCGTGCTGAAGAATCAGGTGGACTGGATGCCGCTGAACTCGAACGGCGTGCGCCCAACTCAAGGGAAGACCTTGGCAGTCATGCAGGTCTGTGGTGGGTCGCAGTCCTTTAACACAGTCAACAACCTCCGCACGCTTGGGCGTTGGATGCGGCTTGTGGTGATCCCAAACCAGGCCAGCATTCCAGTGGCAAACAAGCAATTCGCGCAGGATGGAACTATGTACGAAGGCGGCTTCCGGGCGCGGGTTGTAGATGTTGCAGAGGAACTTTACAAGTTCACAGTGCTCTTGCGTGACCAGCAGTCCTACCTTTCGCAGAGGTACAGCGAGCAGACCACATATAAAACCGGACCAGTGGTGCGCCAGACGCAAGCCGGTGCAGGTTGATGTGCATGTATCCCAGCAGATCAAAATGTGAGCCGAACGGTTTGATTGGCGCGCATCTTGCACTAGCGCGGCTATACAGCAAGAGACCGCATCTAGCTTCACCCACTGATGCAGCAATTAAGAAGGCCAGAAGTGCCTGAGCGCGGCTGTCCAGCAAGGGGCCGCATCTAGCTTCACCAACTCATACAGAAATTATTCTGGCCAGAAGTGCCTGAGCGCGGCTATCCAGCAATGGACCGCATCTAGCTTCAATCGCTTCAACCACCTCATGCAGAAATCCAATGATACCGGAGAAAAACCCAATCATAATCTTTTTTGGGCTTTAGGGCTATGGGGCTAAAAGGCTATAGGGCTAGAAGGCTATGGGGCTATAGTGCTACAGGGCTACAGGGCCATAGGGCTATAGGGCTATTGGGCTATAGGGTTATGGGGCTGTAGGGCTATAGGGCTACAGGGCTATAGGGGTATGGGGCTATAAGGCTATAAGGCTATAGGGCTATTAGGGCTATAGGGCTACAGGGCTATAGGGCTATAGGGCTATATAGAGCTACCGGGCACCTGGGCACCCGGGCACCTGGGCACCCAGGCACCTGGGCACACGGGCACCCGGGCACCCGGGCACCCAGGCACCCAGGCACCCAGGCACCCGGGTAACCGGGCACCCCCGGGCACCCCCGGGCACCCGGCCGGCCGGCCACCAAATCGGCGCCGCACCTCACCTAACCATATGAATCCGCTGGGACCCCTACAGAGGCAAGCTCTGATTGGGGAACAGGCCGGAAGCGTCTGAGCGCTGCTGCACAGCAAGGAACCGCACCTAGCTCTACCCACCCCAGCACTATCCCCGACCCCACCCGCACCCTGTCCCCAATTCTGTCGCAGGGTGAACTTCGCACGTGCACAGATGCTTGCTCGCGAGACTTTCTGCTTCGTTGCACTGGTTGTGTGGAGCTTGGGATCAGTGGGATGCGGGGGTGGGGGCTGAGGGGTGGCGGGTGGGGTGGAGCGGGGTGGGGCCGGGGGAGGGCGGCGGGTGCGGGGAGGGCGGCGAGTGGGGGGTAGGGGGGGGGTCTGAAGGGGGGGTGGGGGGGTGGGGGGTGCGGGCGGGGGAGGTGTTGGGGGAGGCGGGAGGGAGGTGGGGAGCGGGGAGGTGGGGAGATTGGGGGGAGGGGGACTCCCCCGTGTCCAAACCCACTCCACGCTTCCGTCGTGTGGGCAGTTCGCGGTGTTGCGCCCGTGTCAACGCACGGCCATTGCATGGTGGCGTGCGTGGGGTGGGGCCCAGGTTGAGGTAGGCTTGTGGGGTGGGGTGGGGTGGGGGGGGGTGGAGTGGAGTGGGCAGGGGAATGGTGCGCGAGAGCAGAGGGGAAGCCCTTCACCGGGTCCGCGGGCAGCCCACCAGACAGCAAGGGAGAACGGCGGATCCGACGGGGAAGACCAACGCATCCACCTGTGTGTGTACCGCCAGCTACCACAGGCTCCACGCGTGAACCTCCAGGCGACCCGCCCGCTCGCCCACGCACCGATCCAGTCGGCCGCCCGGCCACCTGCCCGCACCAAGTTGCCCGCCTGCCGCTCGCCCGCTTGCTCGCCTGGTCGCAGGCTCAACCGCACCCCGTTGCTGGGATGGGGCAGGGTGGGGTGGGGTGGGGTGGGGTGGGGCGGGGTGGGGCGGGGTGAGTTGGGTGGGGAAGGCTGGGGTGGGGTGGGGTGGGGTGGGGTGGGGTGGGGTGGGTCGGGGTGGGGTGAAGTGGGGTGAGCTGGGGTGGGGTGGGGTGGGATGCGGCGGGGCGAATTGTTGCTTGACGGGGATGGACGGGGACCGCATAGTCCCAGGAGGTAGCGTTCAGAAGAAGTAGAGACAAGCGCTTGGTGCACGCAACTGGGGACTGCGGATCGGGGACGGAGGGAGGGAGGGGACTGGGATGGACGGAGTCGGGCGCGCGGTGGAGCGGGACAAGGGGAGGGGGGAGAGGAAGCGGAAGGATGAGCAGGGGGAGGAGGTGTGGAGGTGGACGAGGAGGAGGTGTAAGAAGCAGGGGGATGCTCAGATCCCTTCGACTGTTGCAAAGTCCATGCTCTTGCAGTTACCGGCGATTGCCATGATGCTCGGCGCGCAAGTTTCCTCCCTCTGCACGCTAGCGCCATGATTGGTGCCTTCGCCCGCCGAGCCCTCTGCTGCACCGCCCCGTTGCGGACTGGTCACTGCCCTTCCCGCAAGCACTTGCTCGCACTCTATCCGAAGTTACGCCTTCACTTTGAGCCCAAGGCGCACCCTGACCTCGACTCGGAAGGCGCACTCGTCTCGAATGCGTCGGGGTCCGTCTTCGCTAGAGTCCGGAGCTCCTCCCTCTCCCTCCCCTGCAAGAGAGTTTGCAGCACGAGTTTGAACATCTAGTCTGCATGCGCCAGCCTGTTGCGTCTTGCCTAGGTCAGAGCCCGGCTGAGCACGGATCGTTGCCATCATGTTTTCATCTTGTATAGATCCTGGTTCTTCTGTCCATCCCCAACTCTTCTCTGGGGATATCGTTCAGAGATGTTTCCTTGGCACTGGCTCAAATTATCCTCGAGGGCGGCTCTGTTTCGTAGACGCCCCTGCCCACATCACATTGACGTCCATGTCCGCTCAGGGCCAGCCCTTGGGCGTTGACTGGTCGTTCTCCTTACATCCGTCCTGGTTGCCCGGGACCTCGCAGAGGCCTTCGTGATTAGATGCGGCCTGCTCGTCCACACGACGGAAGTGCGCCCATGCCAGCTGCAGCCTGCTGGGGGCCCCCAGCCGCGCTCGCAGTACGTGCTGCTTGTGGCAAAGCTGGGCCTGATTTCCTTCTGCTCGCTTTGGCGCGCCTGGCCTTGTTGGAGACGCGGTCTGCTTATTGCCTGGAGGCGAGGCCTTCCCTGACTGACGCAAGCCTCGCCTGGCTTCTCATCGGCCCGTTCGCCTAGCACGGGAGAACCCTGTGAGACTCGTCCCTGGCGCTTCCATGGTGGCGTCGAGGCTCTGGCGACCCGCGCCCACGCGACCCTCGCGCGGAGGCTCCCCGCGCAGGGGCGGCACGGGCGTCCCTCCCTGGGGGGGGGGCTCCAGAGGGCCTCCCGGCGACCAGCCCCTCGCGCAGCTCCGCGCGACGGGCCCCTCGCGCACGGGCAACTGTCCGCGGCAGGGCCGCGTCGTGCCGGCGCGGCAGCGGCCCCGCTGCGGGCGCTCAGGGGGGAGTGCCGCCGGTGGCCCGGAAGCGGCCAAACGGTTCGTGCTCCCGCTGCAGCGCTGACGTCATTTCCCGTGCCATGCCACGGCATGCAATGCAATGTCAGGTTCATACTACGCTTCGCGGTGCTCTTCTACGCCATGCCACGCCGTGCTCTACAATGCATCGCGTACCTTTTCGGGATCATTGCCCGGCGATCGAAGAGTGGACCTTCTTTCAAGGCTGGACGATCCACGCAGTGTCGGGAGCCAGCGCCGGGGTCACGGCACGAAGCTGCCGCAGCCAGTACGATCTGTTCGCCTGCTTCTCCAGATGGCAGCCGACCTGCCGAGGGGTCTTGCGAAAGGCGGTGCTCGACCTGTGCTCCGTGCGCTGGTCGTCTCAGTCGTCGCAGCGGTTTTTCCCTAACGTTGCCGTCGTCGGCGAGTTCTTATGGGGTCGGGGCTCTCGTTGCCTCCAGTCTGCCGCCGGTGCTGTCTCTGCCAGCAGGCGCACGGTGTTGCGACATGTTTGGGCCAAGGCCTCAGGCCGATCGATGCCGCCAGGGATATGGTTTCAGACACCCGATTTCTCGAGCCTAGTCTCGACACGGCAATTGCCAGGAGTGGCTTGGATGAGATACGCAGTGCCTGCTATATTGGCGTATATGGTCAGGAGGAGAGGAATCTGAAAGGGAGGGCTGAGGGAAGATGGAGTGAGGCACGAGGGAGAAGCGAGGAAGGGGGAGAGAGAGGAAGGAGGGAGGGTGCATGGAGGAGGGTGCACTGTGCAGGGAAGGAACGGGGCGAGGGAGTGGAGGCATAGAAGGGAAGAGGGAGAGGAGGGCGATGAGGGAGGGGACGGAGAGGACACCCGCGATCCCAGAGATAGAGGTCTGCAGCATGAGGGGGAAGCGGAGGAGGAGGACGAGGACGAGGAGGAGGAGGAAAGGCATGAGGAGGAGGGGAAGGTGGAGGAGGAGGAGAAGGAGGAGGAGGAGGAGGAGCGATGCGGGAGGAGGGCTAGGAGAAGGAGGAGGAGGAGGATGAGGAGAGGAGGAGGAGGAGGAGGAGGAGGAGGAGGAGGAGCGATGAGAGAGGATGAGGGAGGAAAGGAGGAGGATTTCGCTTGGATTTCGCTTGCCTGATCCTCTCAGCCGTGAGCACGACGGCAGAGACGACGAAAACGAGCCTGCCGCCTACCCAAAGGCCTGTCTTGGGCTTCAGGGCGGACGCTCCTGAAGCGCACGCGGCCGAAACATGGACCACCGCGTGACTACAGGCGGCGGCGCGCTCTGCGCGACGCCGCAGGTCCCCCGGCCTCGTCCCAGCGGTGGGGTGAACCGCCGCGGGAGCTGTGAACCCCAGGGAGAGGAGAGGAGACGAGAGGGAGAGGAGACGAGGCAAAGGGAGAGAGGAGGAGGGGAGGGGCACAGCCCCACAGCAGCCTACCCCCCTCCCCGGGGGAGGCGCGACCCTTCCCGCCTCCGCCAGTCCTGCGGCCAGGTCCCCAGCTCTACTTATACCGCGCCGATACAGGCGGCGCCGACCGCCCCAATGGTTTTGCCAGCGAGGGGTGCCCCCGCTATCCCCGAGTCGATGACGGGGACCCTACTATCCATGCGCGAGGGGCAGAAAGGAAGAGGAGAAGGAGGAGGAGGAGGAGGAGGAGGAGGAGGAGGAACAGCAGCAGAAAGGAGGAGGACGAGGAGGAGGAGAAGGAGGAGGAAGAGGAAGAGGGGATAACGGGGAGAATGAAGAGGTGGAGCTGGCGGAGGAAGGGAGGGTGGCACGAGGAGGAGGAGGAGGAGGAGGAGGAGGAGGAGGAGGAGGACGAGGACGAGGACAAGGACGAGGACGAAGACGAGGAGGAGGAGGAGGAGGAAGAGGAGGAGGAGAAGGCGGAGGAGGGGGAGGAGGAGGAGGAGGACGACAAGGAGGAGGAAGAGGAAGAGGAGGAGGAGGAAGAAGAGGCGATACTCCAGGAAGCACCTCCATCTGGGGCCCCGCCCACCACGGCCCCGCCAGAGGAGCTGGCGAGCAGACCAAGGGGGACCAGGACGCCAGCCCTGACGCCGAAGATGGGGACGCACCTTTCGACTGCGGAGGGCAGGGCTCCGGGCACAACAAAGAACCACAACCACAACTAAGTTGATTTTTTCGGGAGGGCCCTTCGGGGGAGAACCCACCGACCTCGACATGAGCACGTTTGTTGTGGCTGGGGTCGGTTTGTCTGTCCTCGGACGCCACATCGACCACAACCAGTACTAAGCTGCTTCCGGTGTTCCGACAATTTTTGGCATGCGCAAGACATCCCCCAGGGCGCGTCCTCGATGCGGTTGTGGTCATTTGCTGTCCCAGCAAGGGTGGGCCAGGATACGGGAGCACCGGTAGGCCCCGCCCGAATTCGCACGGGGATCCTCTGTTGCGCCGCGCTGGAGCCGACGGCATCACCCCGGCGCAGCGCATCCCCCTGCGGCCCGAGTCGCTGCTTGAACGCCGAGTTTGCCCGCCCACAGCGAGTATAGCGAGCTGCGAGTTTAGCGCGAGTGTCGCACGAGGCGCCCTGCTTGCTGAGGCCGGGCAGGCCTGACCGCGAGGGCGCTGGTCGACTGGACGTAAGAGTGACTTTTCGCCAGAGTGACCTTTGGTTCGGGCCCAATGGGGACCCCCGATCGCCGAACGCGATGCGATAGCAGTTGCTTGCGCGATCGTGTTTGGCCTGCCCGCGGCCCCCGTCAATCCGCGCACCAGAGGCATTCTTGCATAGGGTCACTTTTGCGCGCATTTGAGCTCCCGTGGCCTGGCTCAGGGACCTGGCCGACGGCAGCTGCACTTCGCGGGGGGGGGGATCAGGATGTCGGAGGAGGAAACGTACCAATGCCACTGCCTGTCCTTAAGAGCCCGCGTCGCCACGGTTGGATTCTTTTCGAAATTCTGGTCAGAACGCACCCCGGGGAGTAGCGGCATCTGTATCTCATTGTTCCTCTGGGATGTGTACCGTGACAGGCCTGCCCGACGCGGGTGCGGGCAGCAACGCCCCCGACCAGCCTCCATCCCGCGCCTGCGGTGGGTGGGCAAAGGGGGCGAAGAGAGAGTAAGAATAACAAAACAAAGGAAAAATAAGAAAAAGAAGAGAACACAGAGAAGGAGAAGAGGTGCGCGCATGACGACGACGAGGGCACGACGAGAACGACGACCGCCGCGTCCGCCGCCGTGCCGCAGCTCCCCGCCAGCCTCGCGGGCCCGCGCCCCGGGCGGGGACCGCCGGCACCTCCGATCGCGACAGCGTTCTCCACAGGCGTTGGCTCGGCGGCTTCCTGTGGGCGGAGACAGCCGCAAGGCGTCGCGCGCAGCATTGCCCGACCCCTGCTGCATCGTGCGCGGGCACCGTCCGTGGCAGTTCGTCGCATGCCGATCCCGCTGTCATGCTGCGGTCGGCGTCTTGGGGGGGCATGGCTGTCGGCGGGGTCTGCATCCAACGCTCGTTGCACACGCAGTGCATGATCATGTGTTTGCCCATGCACGCTGATTCGCGCTTGCACGCGCAAGCAAGTGTGATCACTTGCGTGCTCACAGTACGGACGCGCACGCACACACACACACAGACAGACAGACAGACAGATTGACAGACAGACGACAGACAGACAGACAGACAGACAGACAGACAGACAGACAGACAGACAGACAGACAGACAGACAGACAGACAGACAGACAGACAGACACTGCGCACCAAGTCTGTTCGGAGAGGAGCATTAGCAAGGGCACAGGCAAACCCGCGCCAGCACACAGGCGCAGCCTGCTGCTGGCGCCCCACCCCGGGAGAAATCCCAGCAGGACTTCTCCCAGGGGGCGGGAATTGCCCGCACCCAAGCCGACGCCCCGGCGGCACCCGCCCTGCGCCGCCCTCCAGCCGCCGGCCAGCGCAGCAGGTGGCCGCCCGCCAAGCAGTGCGCCGCCGCCGCCGCCGGGGCGCCAGGCGCCCGAGGCGCTGCCGCCGCCGCCAGGTCGCCAGGTCGCCAGCCGCCCGAGGCGCCGGCCCGCCGCGCCTGGCTCCGCGCCAGCTCGCGGCAGCGGCGCAGCGCCGGCTCGCGGTGGCGCCCGGCGCGGCAGACTCCGGCGCAGCCAGCCGAGCAGCGCCGCCGCCGTCCGCGCCGCGCCGCGCCGCCGCCGCCCACGTCGCGCCGCGCCGCGCCGAACAGCGCGGCCGCAGCCGCCGTCGCCGCGGGAGCCTCAGGCGCCCCCGGCGCCGCAGTCGCCGCCAGCGCCCCGGCGCCGGCGCGCGCGCCGCCGCCGCCGCCGCCGCCGCCGCAGCTGCCCCAGGTGGCCAGGCGCCAGCGCGCCGCCCGCGGTCGGCTCAGCGCAAGCCAGCGGCCGCGCGCAGCTGCCGCGCCAGCTCGCCCTGCAGGCCGCAGGAGAGCACGCGGTGCGCGCGGGCGAGCTCGCGGGCCTGCTCGGCGTCAGGCAGGCGTCGCACCTCTGCCTTCAGCCAGAGGCGCGCCTCGGCCCCGAGCCGCCCCCCCGCCTCGAGGATGATCGGGGTGAGGCGCTCCCCCGGGTAACGAGCGTGCTTGTCTCGCTCTCCGCGCCGGCTCGCCTCGCCGTCGCGACGGGCCGCGACCCGCTGCTCCGCCTCGGTGCCCGCGGCGGGGTGCCGCACGGACACGTCGAGCCAGCGACGCCCGTCGTCGTCCTGGAACTCGAGGTCGAGCACGGCGCGCTCTGTCTCCCCGGGGTGGCCCGGCTTCGGCCTGTCCCAGAGCGGGGCCCGCTGCTCGTAGAGCGGGAGCTCGTGCCTCCAGCGCCGTAGCAGGCCGCCGAGCCGCCGAGCCAGCCGGCCGTGCCTGCGCACCACCCCGCCGCCGCTCTGGCAAGTGGCGCCGTGGTAGCCGAGGTCGTCCAGCGGCTCCCCACAGACCTCGCCGCTGGCGTTCTGCAGGCAGCAGTGGGCCGTCGCCGCCGCGAGCTGGTCCCGGGAGCACTCGGGCCTCCGGAGGTGCAGCCGGAGGCGAGTAGCCGTCTCCCAGTGCGCGTCCTCCAGCGCGCAGAGCGCCTCGGTGGGGTAGCCCAGGAAGGCTGCCGCGCCCGGCCCAGCTTGCCCTCGCAGAGTGGCTTGTTGGAGGAGGGGCAAACGCTGCAGGAGTGCAGCGTGGTGTGTCTTTTGCACATTATCCATAGCCAAGCCCTGCTTGAGTTCGCGCGCCAGGCTGTCAGCCAGCGTTCCGCCGTCCGCCAGCAGCAACCCCTGCCCGGCCAGGCCCTGCCTCGCTTCCTCCAGCTTGCGCGCGGCGGCAGGCAGGCGCTCCAGGGCGTCGTGCAGCGAGCTGCACCCCAGGTCTCTCACTACCTCCTCGGCCGCGCCAGACCAGGAGGCCAGGTAGGCGGCGGAGGCGTAGGGGGTAAGTGCAGCGACCCCCAATCGCCCACTGATCGCCGATAGGGGCCCGACACCCCCAGCCTGCCCAAGAACGTGCGGATTCACTGTCGGTGGCCAATCGCCGATCTATCGGCAATGTATCGCCGACTCCAGGTCGATGTGCCCCTCCTGTGCCAGTCCTCCTCCTCCTCCTCCTCCTCCTCCTCCTCCTCCTCCTCCTCCTCCTCCTCCTCCTCCTCCTCCTCCTCCCCAGACGCTCCAACCTCCTCCTCCTCCTCCTCCTCCTCCTCCCTCCTCCTCCCTCCTCCTCCTCCTCCTCCTCCTCCTCCTCCTCCTCCTCCTCCTCCTCCTCCTCCTCCTCCTCCTCCTATTACTGCCCCCCCGAGCCCGGGCGGGAAGACCCCGACGCCTCCGACGTGGACGCCTGGACCATCCTGCAGAGGAGACCCCGCCGCGCCACGCCGCCGGGCCGCCGGCCCCGGCGCTCGCCGCCCGCTCCGAGCACCTGCCAAAGGGGGGGGCAACACCGGGGGGTCACAGGTTCCTTGCGCAATTGGGGGATCGATGGGGGAGGGAGGATCCCAGAGATCCAACGCATTAACAAAAATCAAGACGGCGTTTTGTTCGCAGTTTTCGGCCCCTGGGGCCCTCGCTGGGCCGCGAGACCGTCAGAAAGCGACTCAAGGTGAAAAACCGGTCCTGGGGAATGGGTCGAGACTTCCGGGGACCCCGTATTGAACAAATCACGACATAGGATCTCTGGGATTGAGGAGGGGGGAGGCTTGGGGGAGTGCTTGGGCGTACCAGTTCCTCGTGGAAATCGTGGATCGATGGGGGAGGGAGGATTGAGGAGGGTGGAGGCTTGGGGGCGTGCTTGGGCGTACCAGCTCCTTGTGGAAATCGGGGATCGATGGGGGAGGGAGGATTGAGGAGGGGGGAGGTTTGGGGGGTGTGCTTGGGCGTACTAGTTCCTTAAGGAAATCGAGGATCGATGGGGGAGGGAGGATTGAGGGGGGGGGAGGCTTGGGGGCGTCTTGGGGGTTCTTTGAGGCTCTTTGGGGGGCCCTGGAGGCCCCAGGGGGTCCGCTACCTGCAGGGCCATTGGTCACCACCAGGGGGCTCATTGGCGACCCCCCTGGTGGTGACCACCCTTGGCATTGCCTGGTCCCTCGCGGGCCTTCCTTGCGGCTCGTCGCCGCTGATCCTGCCCGGGGTGGGTGGGAGGGCCCTGCGTCCGGGCCCCTCCCACAAGGGCAACGTCAAGGGGGGATAGGCTCAGGGGGGGGAATGCATCGACCCCCACAATCGCCCACTCATCGCCGATTGGTGCCCGATAGCCCACCCCGCCCAGGATCGTGCGGTCTCGATGTCGAGGGCCTGTCTCCGATCTGTCGTCGATAACCGATGTATCGCCGATGACGATGTATGACGATGACGATGCATCGCTCGATGTCCCCCCCCCCCTCCAGCGCCGGTCCCCCCCCCCCCCTGTGGTTCCCCCTCGCTTCCCTGTTTGGTCGTCGCCGCTGGTCCTGCCTGGGGGGGGGGGGGGGCGCCCGCGGCTCGGAGGCCGCGGGGAGGGGGCGGCGGCCCCCGGGGGCCCCCTGCCACCACGGGGGCAACGAGCGCCTCTCACCGATCCATCGGCGAGGTACCTCTGCACGCCGGTCGTTGAAAGTAGGTGCGCTTTTGGGGGATTCCCAGATTCAGGAGCGAAAGAAGGACGTACACGTACATGAATCCACGCTGTTTTCGAGATTTCGCATTAGGCGAATATTCGTATCACGCGGCCGGTCTCGCGGGTCAAGGGTCCGTGTTCATGTACATAGCTGGGCGCGTACGTCCTTTGTGGGCTCCCTACAGATCCCAATCTACTTCAAGCGCCTTCCCACTTCAAGAGTCGGCACGCTTTTGCTGTGTGTTTGCTATTCCCTGGGGGGGCCTGGACCCAATCAACCCAATCCGCCTTCCTACGTCATGCCGCTGCCTGCTTCTTCCGAGCGACGTGTGGGCCTCCCAGATGGTGTCGGAGTACGGTCGAGCACATGATTAAGAAAGCTCCTCCCGAAAAGTCGGGCCAACGTTTCTGAGCCAGCCTGCCGGAAAGCTGGCCCAGCTTCTTGAGCACGTTGGCTTCCTCCAGCGTTAACAACGGATATTGGCCCAGGCTTGTCTAAAGAAATGTTCGGGAAGCTGGCCCAGGTTTCTTGCATAATGATTTTCTTGATCACAATTTCGGCTCTAGATGGGGTCCGAGGATCGCGCCGCATCCCTATGCATCGTGGATGTGGCTCGATGTAGAGCTCGATTTCTCAACGCCGATGTTGCCGATACATCATCGATGTCGCCAATGCATCGCCGATGCATCGGCGATGCAGCACGATCCTCCGACCCCATCTATCAGGACCCCATTTGGGTGGCCTCTCGTATCGCCAATTCCAGCTCCATGCTTCCATCCCTGAGCCGTCCCCCCTGACGCTCCTTTTCATCCCACCGCTGGGGTCCCCAGCTGCAGCCCCAGATGCGAGCACGTTCGCCCCGCAGCTCCGAATGGCCCAGCCCTCCACATGCTCCCTTCCCCGTGCAGGGAGGCCACACTGCCTCTTGGGAGCCCACACTGCCATTTGGGAGCCCCCATCGCAGGGAGCACCCTTCTGCTCGCGGGTTGAATCTCCGCTTTCGTCCTCTCTTTGGCTCCTCGCCCTTCCTTCCTTTGCTCGGCTGTTGTTAACGCTTTTTCCCCGAACAGTGCTTGCACTTGGGGGTTCGCACCTCTTTTGATAAGTGGGGCGTCCCAAAAACGGCCTTGCCTTCGAGGATTGAATGAGTTGTCGCCTCTTCCGCCGCGGAAGGCGGCGGAAGGTCGGCGGAAGTAGAACGAGGCCGCCTCCGCCGGCGGAAGCCGGCGGAAGCTCGGCGGAAGGCGGCGGAAGTAGAAGGCAAAAAAACACGCGCCCAAGAGGAGAGGAAGACGCTTTTTTTTGTGGGCACAGGGCTTCCGAAGTCCGCCAGGTCATCGGGCGGGTCCGCCGAGGAGGCTCCGCGCGGGCACCGCGGTGCCCGCGGGAGGGGGCCCTCGTGGGCGCCAACCCGTGCCGCCCGTGCCGCGGGCGCGCCCGCGGGCGCTCGTGGGCGCCTCTGTGCCGCGGGGTGGGCGGCGGGGCGCGCACCGCGCGGTGCACGGCGCACGGCGTCCACGGCGTGCACGGCGTCGCTGAGGCCACACGGCTAACACCGCAGGGCTGACACAGCACAGCTCACTCGGGGGTGGACAGGCCGCCCACCCCGACACGTCGATGTTAGCGAATTGCCCATGTTCGGTTCTCGAGGAGGCGCCGCGGCCGTCGTTTTCCAGGCCGGCGCCCGCCAGGTTTGGGCCCGATGTCGTTTTCACTAAACCACGTTTTACCAAAGGGGGTTCTGTCCATCTTCGGCTCACATCACAGAGGTCACACCCCACATGGCGAATCAACACTCCACGGCTCACGCAGCACGACTTGCACAACGCAGCTGGCACCACACAGCTCACCCTGCATAGCTTACACGGTGTAGCTGACACCACACAGCTTACTCCGCATCTGTTCCACTTCCACAGTAAACAATAGCCCACTGTTTAGAGTCTACGCTGGCCTATATATGCGTGGCAATGCGGTGTGGTTGGCGCTGCCGGCTAATGCGTGATAAGATTATCTGAGCGCTCTGTTGCGTTGACAAAACATAGCTTGACGATTGACCCAGCCCTAGATGCGTGTGACCCTCTCTTCATGGATTGCCCGCCGCAGGCAAGTGTGGATAGAGAGAGGTCTGTGGAGCGCGAAACGTACGATGGGTGCGCCAAATGGGCGAGGGGGCGCAATGCCACTGGGGCCTTCGGTGGAGCTTCCTGTGGGGCCGTGAAACGTGTACGGGGTGTGCCGATATTGGCGGAGAGAGATGCCGGGTGGACTTTTCCACTGGGCCTTCGGTGGAGCTCCCTCTGAGGCAACGAAGCGTGTGAGGGGTGTGCCGAAACAGACAAGAGGAGAACAGAGGCAGGAGGAGGAGGAGGAAAAGCAAGGGGAGGGGAGGGGGGAGGAGGAAGGAGGTGATGAGCAAAGCGAGGGCCCAGCACCACACGGGAGGGCTGAAAGAGGCCCCCACGACGGGCCCCACGCGCATTTCGCTTGCGGCACGGGCGCCTGCGCCCCGCCAAGTCTTGGCCCACACCTCGCGCGGCTCCCCTCCTCCCCACGGGGGAGAGGCCCCGACTGCGGTCCCCGCGGGACGATCGTACAGCCAAGACGGTGACAGCAGGACTGCGTTGGGCTCGGGAGGGGCTCTGGCTTTCGGCCGCTCCCTGGATCTAAGGTCGAGGCACCGATTCGTAGCCGAGGCGCGCCGTGGCCGGGAAAAAGCCCCTTCGCTCCTTTCTCGGCGTTCCTTGTGGCAGCTCGGTGACTGTGTGCGCCTCACTGCGCATTTCCGTCCCCACGGGCATTCGATCAGCCCCCCCTAAATCTCGTAAGTTTCGTCGTCATTCACGCCCTCCGAGGCCGCAGGGCTCTCATAGGGCCGTCCCCCGCGGACAGTTTCCGGTACTTCCGCTTCAGCTTCAGGGGCTTTAGGCTTTTATTGTGCACCACCTCTCGGTTCTCCCCCTCCGTCTCCTCATCATCCTTATACGTGTCATCATAATCCTCTTTGTTTTCCTCGGAATAGAGTGTGTGTGTGTTGTTTGTGTTGTGTGTTGTGTGTTGTGTATGTTGTGTGTGTGTGTTGTGTGTTGTGTATTGTGTGCTGTGTGTGTTGTATGTTGTGTGTGTCGTTTGTGTGTTGATTGTGTGTTGTGTGTTGTGTGTAGTTTGTGTGTGTGTCTCGTGCTGTGTGTTGTGTGTTGTGTGGCGTGTGTGTGTGTGTTATACATGTTGTGTGCTGTGTGTTGTATGTGTTGTGTGTGCGTTGTGTGTTATGTGCGCTGTGTGTTGTGTGTTGTGCGTGTTGTGTGTGTTGTGTTATGTGTGTGTGTTTGTGTGTTGTGGTGTGTGTTGCGCGTGTGTGTGTTGTGTTGTGTCGGTTTTGCGTATATTGTGTCTGTGGTGTGTGTGTGTGTGTTGTGTGCTGTGTGTTGTGTGCTGCGTGTTAAGTGTGTTGTGTCTGGTGTGTGCGTGTTGTGTGCTGTGTGTATGCTGTGTGTTGTGAGTTGTGTGTGCTGTGTGTTGTGTATGTGTTGTGGGTTGTGTGTCATGCATTGTGAGTTGTGTGCATGCGCGTTGTGTGTTGTGTATATGTTGTGTGTTATGTGTTGTGTGTGCTGTGTGATGTGTGTTGTTTTGTGTTTGTTGTGTGTAGTGTGTGCTGTGCGTGTGTTGTGTGTTGTGTGTGTTGTGTGTGTTGTGTGTTGTGTGTGCTGGGTGAACTGTGTGTTGCGTGCTGTTGTATGTGTTGTGTGTTGTGTGTGTTGTGTGTGTGTGTGTTGTGTGTGCTGTGTGTGCCGTGTGCGTTGTGTGTTGTGTGTTGTGTGTGTTGTGTGTTGTGTGTGCTGTGTGTTGTCTGTTGTGTGTGTGTTGTGTGCTGAGTGTGTTGTGTGTGTGTTGTCTGATGTGTGTGTTGTGTGTTGTGTGTGCTCACCCGATGCCGTGACTTGGCTTTTTCTCACCGCTGGAGGCTCGCGGCACAGCTGCCTGGCCTCCCCAGGGTTGGGGGGCACGACCGGTGGCATGGTGGGTATCCGTGCCCTTCCAGACGTTTCTCCGTCGCCATCCCCTTCCTGCCCCGCCGCTCCCCCCGCACTTCTCCCTGGCGTCCCGTCGGTCGTCTGTCGTGTCGTTGTCGTCGTCGCCGTCTCGACCGCCGCCGTCGCCGTCGCCGCACCTCGTGCCTCTTCGCGGGGGCGCGCGCGGCCAACCTAGAAGCACTGAGTCCTGCCGCTTCCCCTCCCGCCTCCTCGCCCCTCCCCCCCTTCACCCCTTCGCCATCCTCGCCGGCTCGCCGCAGGGTCTTCTGCTGCAAGGAGAAGGAGGTTGCTTGCCCCAAGCCGCCAGGCGGGAGAGTCCCCTGGTACTGCTCGGCTTCTTCCTCCGTCCTAATCGTCCTCCTCCTCTCTGTCCGCTCCCCTCCTGCTCCTCCTCCGCCCCATCGTCACGCCTTCGTTGTGTAGAGTGTTGGGTCCCAGCCACGGTTGCGTAGGATGTGTTGCAATGCTCACTCTGCGTCTGGGCACATCGCTCGAGAGAGCAGAACCGACCGAAGACCGATTCGTCCTTCGTGTATGACCCCAATCCTTATGCACACCCGACCCGAGCAGAGAAGGCAAAAGCGGGGCGCAATCCCTCGTACACTGAAGCGCCTGAGTGCGGGCACGGGCGCCGAAGAGACGAGCGCAGCGCGAGGATCCTCGGAGCGGCTTGCGGCTGGAGGGCCAGACCTGGTCGGAGCGCGGCCTCGGGGTCGGCCAGCAGCGGCAGCGCAAACAGCCGCGCGCCACGCTCTCGAAAGGAGTGGCGCGGACGCCAGCGATTCGGATGCGAAAGTGGAAGGCGAAGGGTTGGATGGCAGCCGAGGAGCCCGAGCGGAGCTTCTACGCGGGGTCCGCCATGGCCAGAGAGGCCCTCACACGTCTCGGCCTGCCGCACGGAAGTCGGCACTCGTGGATGGCAAGCCGTGATGTTGCTCTCGGAAGTGTTGCTCCACGATGATCTTGGCCTCGCGCAGCTGGTAGCTGCCGGGCCTCTCAGCATCGCGCCGGTTTTATCCACAGGTTGATGTCTGAATCGTGAGTTTGTTTTTTGCCGTGATGCTGGTATCCGTCTCGCTGCGCAGCCTTCGTGCTGCTGATGCCCGTCACGCTGTCCACAGGTGGATGTCGAA
The DNA here is from genome assembly GCA_963575745.1 of Prorocentrum cordatum. Lineage (NCBI taxonomy): Eukaryota > Dinophyceae > Prorocentrales > Prorocentraceae > Prorocentrum > Prorocentrum cordatum. The sequence goes on along the minus strand of CAUYUJ010014360.1, from coordinate 345,820 downwards.
GTCGTGGTGGAGAGGGCGCTGTCAAAAGCTGCAGGTCGAAGTCAGGAGGAGGAGCAGCAGGAGAGTAACCCTACAGTCAAGGAGCTGAAATAAGGACCGCTTTGGGCTCAGGAGGTGCTCTGATTCTGGGGCCGTCTCTTAGATCTAGGCCGGGGAAACGAGTCGTGGCCGAGGTTCGCCATGACCAGGAATCCCTTGTGGTCCCTTCTGTTGCGTACCTTATGGTAACACGATGACTTTACAGGTAAGTTTGGACCTCATCGAGTAGGACCCTATGGGGTGGGACCTTATCGGGTAGGGCGGAGTGGAATGATTCGGAGGCCTCATGAGGCAGCAGCCAGGATACCTCCGCGAGATCCCGCCGCATGGGAAGCATTGCTTTCTTTCTGGGGATTGGGAGGCCTGTCGGGGCCGGATGGGCGCGGAAGCGAAGCGAGCTGAGCAAGAAGCCGTCGGCGCAAGCACTGTTCGGACGGACGCCGCAAAGCATGCTTCTCACTGCTGCGATCAATTCGCCACGGCAGTGTTCAACCCCGCCCCCCCCACCTTGAGCTTTTTCTCGGCGAGAACCATCGAGGACCATCCTGGACCATCGAGCAACAACAAAAAAAAACGCGCACGAAACCGAAAAAATGCACGGGGAATGGACGTCCGAGCGACGGCAGGCGGCGGCTTTCATTGCAGCGGGATGCATGCTTTGCCGCTGCTCTGTTGGATTTTGCGGCAGTCTTGGGCCTGTCGGGGGGAAAATCTTGGAGGCCTCGCGTGGCGCGCCATTGTTGCATCGCCCGGTCCACGCGTCCGCACCGTAAGATATGGGTCGACGCTCGCGCGGCGATGCTCCGACGTAAGGCCGTTGTGAACCCCGACGTAAACCTGACGCAAAGCCGACGTGAGCCCGACGCAAATCCGACGCGAGTCCGACGCAGCTCGGGCCCGAAGCAACTGCCGCGCGAGGCCTCCAGGATGCTCTTACGGTGGGGGCGCTGGTCAAGGAGTGTGCCGAGGAGGCTTCAGACTTTGGGGGGTTCCGTTCCTGATGAGGGCGGCAGTGACATCCATGGCCAAGCCAGCATTGGAGTTCCACCTGCTTCCAGACCCTGGGTTCCTTCTTGTCTACTGGTTCCTTATCCAATGCCCACACCGTAGCTTGGGCTCGCGCCTGCCCACGCCGTGCCAGGCGGCAGCACGAAGCCGCACGAGGCGCCGTGCTTCTGCCCCTTAGCGCCGTGCGGCGGCCGGCCTCTAGCCTCCGCCGCCGTCGCCGCGCCAGGGCCCCCTCCTCGGTGCACGGTTCTGTGATGCTGCTGCTGCTGCTGCTGTTGCTGCTGCTGCTGCTGCTGACGACGACGACGACGACGACGACGACGACGACGACGACGACGACGACGTCATCGTCATCGTCGTCGTCATCGCCATTGTCATCGTCGTCGTCGCCATCGTCGTCGTCGTCGTCGTCATCGTCACCGTCGTCATCATTGTCATCTAGTGATCTCCGGTTTCCCAGGCCGGTCGTCTTGTTGAGATGTCGAGGGGAGCGTGGCCGATCATTGCGGTTTCTGTGATGACAGATCGTGCAGCGGCCTCGACTGCGCACTCACGAAGGGTCGTCACAGCCGAACATGCGTGCATGTGTCTACCCAGTGTAGCGCAAAAGTCAGAATAACATGGGGATGCGATCTACGGAACATCATCGTGTGGGACCCTATCGTGAGGGCCCCTGTCTTGTAGCAACCTCTCGCGTGGGATCCTATTGTGTGGGACCCTGTCGTGGGGGTCCCTGTCGTGTCGGGCCCTGGTGTGTTAGGCCCCAGCGGGTGGGACCCAGCCGTTTGGCACGGCAGACTCCCACGAGCGAGTCCCAGCGAGAAGGGGGGCGATATCTGCCGAGAGCATACCAGGAGCAAGGGAAGCCATGAATAAGCATGCAAGAGCTTGTCAGTGCGAGCTCCGTTTTGGGATCTACGCAGCTTACTTTATTTAAAGATGTGGCATCGGATTCTGTCGATACGCATTGGCTAGCTCGAGTTTGCTTGACATTCGCGCCGCCAGCCACTACACACATGAGCTGCTGCGTAAAGACAATTCCACCGTAAGTTGATACTAGCATGTGAAGCTAGATCAATATGGTACAGCCTGGAACACTGGTGAGTTATGCTTAAGTCAGTATTGTAGCATGCTGTGTCGATGTCCGCCAACCATATGAAGGGAACGTGCGGATGACTACTAATATGCCACCGGTCAAGACATGTTGCTTGCTCTGTGTGGACATTTCTCCCTGCATTTGGTTGCAAGCCGTCGGAGCGAGCGCCACAGCGCCCACCCTCGTTCCCGAGCGAGCCTGGCATTGCGACATGTAGCTCATGCGCGCATGTGCTGGCAATGCCGTACTGGGTCGGGGATGTATTGGGCGTGCTATAGCGAGCATTCCGAGCGCTGCCGACCGAGGCCTGGCACATTGCATCTGGACAGAAGGCATTGCTTCTGATCGGAAGCCAGCAAGCAAGGCTCTCGTGGTTGTGCAATGGCATCATTGCAGTCACAGTATGAAGGGACCTCCTCCTCTGCCGCCGCCTCCCCTCCGACTGCTCGCACTGCCGCGCTTGGTAGGTAAGTTGGTTGGTGTTCTGGTCGGCTAGCTGGTAGGATCTACATTCCTTGCTGTGCCAGCTCCACGCGTCCAGGCGCAGGCAAACTCGAGCGCCGGCACGCCCGAGCAGCCCGACGAGCAGTCGGATGCCTACCCGTGCGATGCGAATCCGGAGGAGGCCATGCCTGCCTCCGCTGTATCGTGCGATTGGTATCGTGTTTAACACTCGTTCCCGAATGTCGAGGTAATTATGCAGAGGAAATGCAGTAGAGATCTCGGAGCTTGAAGAAGTGTCTGTGTGTTCATGTATATATATATATATATGTGTGTGCATGTGCCTGCCACCACGGACCCCACACAATAAGTTTGCAGTGGATGTGCAAGATATGTGGCGCAAGCTAAGCGGTGTAAGGTCTACGGTGCAGTCCACGTGGTGCAGTATGTGGTGCAGGGCATCTGGTGCAAGCCGTGCGCACCCGCAAAGGCCGTGCGGCGCAGGCTGTCCGGCGCAGTGCTGCTGTGCTCTGCCCAGGCTGTGCGGTGCAACGCGTGCGGCACGAAGCTGGGCGGCGCACGCCGTGCGGTGCAGAGCTGCGTGGCTCAACCCACGCGACCGCCACGTGCACGAGGCGACCGCCACGTGCGGGCGCCGGGCGAAGCCTCCGCTGGCACACACACACTCGGCGAGCGAGGCGCCCGCGGGGCGCCCCCGGGCGGGCACCGGGCGAGGTCTCGGCTGCCACGCCCAGCGCACGAGGCGCCCACGGGCGGGCACCGGGCGAAGCGTCGGCCGACCCGCTCCACACGAGGCGCCCACGGGCGCCCACCGGTTGGGCAGCAGGCGGAGCCTCGGCTGACCCATCAAATTTCCCAACGAAGACGAGCAATAAGCATAAAGTGCAGGCAGCGTTTGGAGAATAGATGTGCACATGTATGCGTGTGCGTATATATCTATATATACATTCGGGGGTGGATAGACCTCCTACCCTGACACGTCGATTAGTGAATTGGCCGTTTTTGGTTCGCGAGAGGGCGTCGCGGCCGTCATTGTTGCGGGTCCAGGTCCGTCGGTTTCGGTCCTAGGCCGTTTTCACTAAGGGGAGGTCTACTAAAGGGAGGTTTGTCCACCGCCGATACATGTGCGGACGCCCCCATCCACATGATCATACGCGTGGTCCCCCTATGAAAATCACTGTGGGCTCGTCGTGGTCTCGCTCACTCTCTCTCTCTCTCTTCCCCCTCTCCTCCTCGTGTCCTCCGCTCCTCCTTCTCCTCCTGCAGGAGCGGCCTTGCCAAGGGATTCACTTGAAGGATGCCGGGCGAATTGTTCCCTTTTGTGGCGGCATGGCAGCAGAATGCCTTTTTGGAGAGAAAAAACCCTACCGGAGTTGATTTCTGAAGGAACTGTTCGAACACATTTGTATTGCATGTATGGTTCAAGGTTTGTGTAGGGAAACCTGGTTTGAAAACACCGATAACACATATACGGTAGTGGGTCTTGGTAGGTACGTCCTGTGGCAAAAACACACATCCCAGATACGTTGAGATTTTCTGGAGACGGCCGCCCCTCCTTCTCCTGCTTCTTCTCCTCCTCCACGCCCCCCATGGATGATGTGCCAGGCAGGAACACTAACACCTGCAACAACAAATCTAGTCCATCTATATTTGGAGGCCGCGGTAAGGGAAACCGTGCAAAGACAACGTTACCCAATATACTTGTTGAGCTTCTGGTGAGGAAGCCTGGGGAAAACACCGATACCTGATCTCTTTAAACATTGTTTCTGAAGATGGACGCGCCTCTTCCTCCAAGCCGCCCCCTCCCCGCTCCCACCCCCCAGAAACATTGCGCCAGGCAGGAAAACTTGCGAAACCACATATGTTGCCTCTATGTTTGAAGGTCTTGGTATGGACACCATGCGACAACAGATCTATCCACCATACTGTTGTTGGTTCTTGGTGAGGAGGCCCGGTGGACACACAGATGTCGAATAGATGTTAAGACGTTCTGGCGACGGGCGCCCCCGCTCCCCCTGCTCCCCCAGCCTTGCAGCGCGCCCGTCTCCAGAACATATCATGTGTGTGTGTATCCCGGAGCTCCGCCTGGTGTCTTCAGCTTGAGTGTCTTGGCAGGGGAACCCAAATGTGACAGCTGTGTTCCCCTGCCAAGGCACATTTCTTCTCCCCAGACCAGCGAGTGTTCACCTGACATGTTCTGGGCAGGGGCTCCCCAGACATGAGACCGCGAGTGCTCACCAGACAGGTGTCTTGGCAGGGGAACCAGACGTGACAACTGTGTTGTCTCAAGGCTCCCTTGCAAAAAATATAGCCGTATACATGGCATAACTGTGTGTCGATTGGGTTTCCAGGCCAACACCCTCAGCATATGTGGAATACGTGTGGTTGCACCGATTTGCATGCTTGGTCAGCATATGTGGAATACGTGTGGTTGCACCGATTTGCATGCTTGGTGCATTGTCCCTGGAGGGCGTGGAGGAGAAGGAGCAGGTGGAGGAGGAGCGCCCGTGTACAGAGAACTTCGAATCTGTAATATCTGCGTTGCCACATGATGTCATTACCAAAATCTTGAAACTAGCTGGGATAATTGTGTTCTTCACAAAACCTACAACGATGTATGGGATACCTGTGTTCCCAACGGGTTTCCGAGCCAAAACCTTGAACATATATGGAATACATGTGGTTCACCCATTTGTCGTCTCGCGCATTGTCCCTGAAGCCATTGAAGAGGAGGAGAAGGAGCAGGGAAGAAGAGGGGCGCCCAAATACATAAGATTTTAAGATATGTGGAATAGATGTGTTTCCACCTGGCTTTCTTACCACAACCTTGAAACCTATGCGACAGATGTCTGTGTGCGCGCGCGTGTGTGTGTGTGTGAGTGTGTGTGTGTGCGTTTGTGTGTCTGTGTTGTCACAGCGCCTCCTTACGAAAACCTTGAAGCACATGTGGAACCCAGGTGTTTTCAAAAATGCCCCTTCCGAAGACAGCCCCTCTGCTGGCTCTCAAAAGGAAATCCTCTTGCAAGGCCGCCCACGGTGCGCTTGCCAGACGGTTCCACTTTGGAGCTCTGTGACGCTTACGCCGCTCCTCCCTCTCCTCCCTCCTCCCTGTCTGCTTGTTCCTGCTCATGGTCCTGCTTGCTCCTGCTCTCCTGATCATTATCCTCCTCTTCCGCCTCCGCCTTTCGGGCAACCTAATCATGGATCCCTCTGCGTCTAGTCCTGCACAGCAGACCTTGATCAGTCGATTGGCAAAGCTGAACAGCCGACGATGAGGAAAGAAGGGATAGGAGCATGAAGAGGATGAGGATGACGACGACAGTATTTATTATGTAGTACAGTGGGGGCGCCTCAAGAAATCATCTACTTTTCATCAGGGTCCCCTGGGTTTCTTCGCTCCGCGCGATGCGCGGTGACTTCCCGCGGCCGTTGAAGGAGCTGCTGCGTTCGGGGTGCTCCAGGTTTCCCTTCGGTTGCACCTCGCGCGCGGATTTTCAGGGTTGGGTTTCTTGCGAGGGTTTCTTGCGACCGCGCCCGCACTGTAGCGTTGTAGAAGGAGCTGCTATAGAAACTGGAACCAGGTTGTGCCATAAGCTGTAGTGAGTTCCGCGGGAGATGTAATACTGGCTGGAACATGGGCGACAGAAGTAGCACCAGTATGAACTGTACTGGACACTGCACCACCACCAGTCGCAGAAATCATAGTAGAAGCTGTCGCAGGAGCTGGTGTAGGAAGTGTAGTGAGAGCTGTGGGGGCGCTGTGCTACTGGCTGTAGCCGCGGATGGAGCATGATCTTCTCTGGGAACAGAAGCACGGAGGTTGTAGTGAGAGTTGAAACGAAAACTGTTTTTGCCTCTAGTACGAGCTGCAATGGGATTTTGATAGTTTGTTGTGCAAGGGTATTCTAGTAGGAGTTGCAATCATATATGTTGGACCATATGTAGAAGGAGCTGTAGTGGGACCCCACGACCCACCCGCGACACATCCGCGACCCACCCCGCGATCCGCCCGCGACCCACCCGCGACCCACCCGCGACCAGACCCGCGATCCACCCACATTGCTTTAACGAAACAATCGGCGCCTGCGGCGAGCTCGTTCCATAATTTGTACAAATTAAGCGCCTTCGGCGGGCTTCTTCAGAGTCTCGCAGACTGCCGACGTCCCCGCCGCCCCTTCACTCTTATCCGCAACTGTGGGGTGCCACGTATGAAATACAGCATGCGCCCGACAGAACATCTCGTAGGATGAAATATCCGTTCTGGAAGGACCATACGCGGAGACTCCTCCGTCTCCTCTCTCCCTCTCGATCCATCCTCCCTCCCCCCGTACTCCATCAGTCTCTCCTCACTTCCCCCCCCTCCTCTCCCCGGTCACCCCTTCCCCCAATCGAAAGGAGGAGCCGGAAAGGAAGATGAGGAACGAGGAGAAAGAGTGATCTTGGCGAGACGCAGGAAGGAGGAAAAAAAGCACGTTCTCTCTCTCTCTCTCTCTCTCTTTCTCCATCTCTCTTTCTCTCTCCGTCTCTCTCTTTTTCTCTCTCTCTCTCTCTATATATATAGCCCCTTCTCTCTCTAGAGATATGTGTATATACATATGTATCGGAGGTTAGGGTGTGAGATCGCAGTGGCAAGGAGACGCCCAACCAGGAAATCGTGTCGTTTCGTGTGTGTCGTGCGCGCGGGCGAGGCGAAGCTGCGTGGGCGCGCGAGAGGAATGAACCCAGGGCGAAGTCAAGACAAATGTTGCCCCCCCGTCCGTCCGTCCATCCGTCCGGCGGTGGCCCGCGGTGTCCCGCGGTGTCCCGCGGTGTCCCGCGGTGTCCCATGGTGCCCGCCGCTGCTAGGGCGAAATCAAGACAAATGATTCTCCCCCTCCCGCCCGTCTGGCGGTGGCTCGCGGTGTCCCGCGGTGTCCCGTGGTGTCCCGCGGTGTCCCGTGGTGTCCCGTGGTGTCCCGTTGAGAGAGATCGATCGTGAGATCGATAGTGAGATCGATACTGAGATCGATACTGAGATCGATGTGGTGCCCCAAGGTGTCCCGTGGTGTCCCGTGGCGTCCCAACAAGTGAAATCGATACTGAGATCGACAGGTGGCTCGTTGTGTCCCGTGGTGTCCCGTGGCGTCCCCTTGACTAAGATCGACAGTGAGATCGATAGTGAGATCGATAGTGATATCTATGTGGTGTCCCGAGGTGTCCCGTGGTGTCCTACGATGTCCCGTTGAGTGAGATCGATAGTGAGATCGATAGTGAGACCGATAGTGAGAACGAGAGGTGTCCCGTGGTGTCCCGTGGTGTCCCGTCGAGAGAGATCGATGGTGAGATCGATAGTGAGGTCGAAAAGTGTCCTGTGGTGTCCCGTGGTGTCCCGTTGAGAGAGATCGATAGTGAGATCGATTGAGTCAGATGTTGGTTCCCCCCCTCTCCTGTCCCACAACCTCCTTATCACCCGAAGGGTGGTCGTATAGGTATAGATCCCTTTCTTTGCGTTGTTCTCATGCTCTCTCCCTCTCTCTCATGGTTTCTTTCTCTCTCTCTCTCTCTCGCTCTGTCGCTCTCTTTCTCCCTTTCTTTGTTGTGTGCCTAGATGTAAGGAAAAAAAGGCGACAGGGAGTGGAAGGAGGCATGGCTGAGGAGGGGTCGGGGAAGAGGAGGCAGGAGGAAGGGAGGCTGAGAGAAGAGGCGGGAAAAGGAGGGAGGAAGGCCTTGAACACCCAAACCTCTAGAGTCTAGATGCGAGACGCAAAGCAATATCGTATGTTGATGTATTGGGATTATGGCTCAATCCTCTGGTTGTTTTTCCCAACCATCCTGTGGTGTTGGGTCCTCGGCTTGAGGAGACAGCGCCCCGCGTTGCTCTCCTCTCCTCCTCCTCCTCCTCCTCCTCCTCCTCCTCCTCCTCTCCTCCTCCTCCTCCTCCTCCTCCTCCTCCTCCTCCTCCTACCCCACCTCCCTCCTCCCCCCCTCTGCAGTTCGCATGCGTCCCCGCCGCCCAGTACAGCGTTTCGTGGCCCCAGAGGGGGCTCCAACGACGGTCCCAGTGGCGCAATTCGCATGCGGTTCCCTCACCCAGTACAGCGCTTCGTGGCTTCATAGGGAGCTCCACCGAAGGTTCCAGTGGCGCAGTCCGCATACGGCTCGCCCAAGCAGCACAGCGTTCCGTGGCCCCAGAGGGAGCTCCACCTAAGGTCCCAGTGGCGCAGTCCGCATGCAGTTCCCCCGCCCAGTACAGCGCATTGTGGCACCAGAGGGAGCACCATTGAAGGACCCAGTGGCGTAGTCCGCATGCGGTTCCCCCACCCAGCACAACGTTTCGTGGACCCAGGGAGCTCCACCGAAGGTCCCAGAGGCGCAGCCCGCATGCGGTTCCTCCACCCAGAACAGCGCATTGTGGCACCAGAGGGAGTTCCACCAAAGGTCCGAAGGTCCCAGAGGCGTAGCCCGCATGCGGTCCCCCCACCCAGTACAACGGTTCGTGGCCCCAGAGGGAGCGTCACCGAAGGTCCCAGTGGCGCAGTCCGCATGCGATTCTCGCTCCCAGTACAGCATTCCGTGGCCCCAGAGGGAGCCCGAAGGTCCCAGAGGCGCAGTCCGCATGCGGCCCCCCCACCGAGTACAACGTTTCGCTGTCCCAGAGGGAGCTCCACCTGAGGTCCCAGTTGCGCAGTTCGCATACGTCTCGTTCTCCCAGTACAGCGTTTCGTTGTCCCAGAGGGAGTTCCACCGAAGGTCACAGTGGCGCAGTTTGCATGAGTCCCTATTACCCAGTACAGCGTTTCGTGGTCCCAGAGGGAACTCCACTGACGGTCCCAGTGGCGCAGTGCGCATGCGCCTTCCGCACCCAGTACAGCGTTTCGTGGCCCCAGAAGGAGCTCCACCGAACGTCCCAGTGGCGGAACTCGCATGGGGTTTCCCCACCCAGTACAGCGCTTCGTAGCCCCATAGGGAGCTCCGCCGAAGGTCCCAGTGGCGGAACTCGTATGCGCCCCCCCCGGCCAGCACAGCGTTTATGGGCACCATAGGGAGCTCAATCGAGGGCGGAATTCGCATGCGGTTCCCCCGCCCAATACAGCGTTTCGTTGCTCTCCAGAGGGAGCTTCACCGTAGGTCCCACTGGCGGAACTCGCATGCTGCTCCCCTGCCCAGTACAGCGTTTCGTGGCCTCAGAAGGGGGCTCCACGGAAAACGATACCCACAATTGCAGTATTCACAATTGCATGTGGTTGGCTCCTTCGCCAGACTAAGTAAGAATGATCCTCCGTGGTGCAGTATCTGAGTTAGTTCTTCGGAGGGAGAGAGGGAGAGAGAGAGAGAGAAATAGGGAGGGAGGGAGGGAGGGAGGGAGCAACACAAAGAGAGAGAGAGAGAGAGAGAACACAAACAAGAGAGCGGGGGCGAAGGAGACGTTCCTGTCCTTACGGATCCCGAAAGTCTCATTCAGAAAGGGAGGGAGAGAGAGAGAGAGAGAACAAACACAATCCGCATGGTTTCCAACTGCAGGGAATACCAGGAAGGACGAGGAAGGATGAATAAGTTTGAGGAGGTGGAAAGAGGAGGAAATAATGCACTCGCTCTCTCTCTCTCTCTCTCCCGTTCCCTCTCTCAGTCTCTCCGTCCCTCTCTCGCACTCTCTCTCTCTCTCTCGTTCGCTCTCCTCTCTGCCTCCCTGTCTCTCTCTCTCTCTCTCTCTCTCTCTTTCTGCCTTGCTCGTTCTCTCTATATATCATGATTTGGTTTTACGGGAGAGCACATCTAGATATACACATCTGTATGTATATATATATATACACTGAAACTAAGTTTGTGCGCATGCACATAGTTATATACACATATACATACACACGTGCACCTCTCGCTGTCCCTCTCTCTCTATGTATGTATGTATATATATATGTGTGAGTTTCCATATCTATCTCTCTCTCTCGTCCTCTTCACTGCTCTTCTTACGTCCTTTGCGTTCTCGGGTCTATAGATGATGGTGTGCTCAGCCCCCCTGGAGAAAGGAGTCGAGGTCCGACATTGTGTTGAGACGTATCGTTTGGTCAAAATCGCATCATTGTTTGGTTCTGTTTGTCGGCCACATGTGTGTTGCCTTCTCGCTTCTTAGATCCTGCCGCTGTGGTGTCAAGGATTGGGACTCGAAGCAGAAGGAGTGGTGCTGCGAGCACAAGCAGGCGAGACCGCCGCGCCCACAGACGCACTGCGCACGCGCGAGACGCCAGGCAAGCCGCTTGGATACCGTCTGATCTGATGTGGCGCGTTCCAGAACGGGCCTCGCCTTCGAGGAAATGAAGGAGTTGGCATCTCCTCCTCGGTGGAAGGCGGCGGATGGTCGACGGAAGGCGGCGGACGCAACACGGGGGCGGCTCCGCCGGCGGAAGCCAGCGGCGGTTCAAGCTGCCCACCCAAGAGATGCCCATTTTGGGGGCCCAGAGCTCTCGGAGCCTGCCATGCGTCAAGCAGAGCACCCAATTTCAGGGAGGGCAGAAAGTGCGACTTCGGCCGAGCGGTTACGCCTCGGCCCTGCAGGCCATGCTCGTTCCAGCTATGCCCTCCCCAAGACCAGCAGGGTGATTGTATTGCACCCTCTGTCTAGAGCTCCGGCCACTGCACGGCACGCGCGAAACTGGGTGCACGGTATTGCTCCCTGGTCGGGAGTCTTGGGGCGGGGGTCAATGCAAATGGGGTCAGCCAGAGCGCCGGACCTTGCAGGATCTTGCAGAGTCAGGGGTGCATTGATCCAGGCGAGGATCCTGTAGGATTTTGTAGGATCCTGCAAAGCCCGACTGACTCGGGTTTTGCATTGACTCAGGTCAGCAGACCCCCGACCCAGCTCCGCTTGCCTCCGCGCCCCAGATCGACATTGCCCCGAGACCCTAGACCCATCACTTTCCTTTCTCAGCTGGGAATCCCCGCGCCACTTCTTCGCCCTAATCTGTTTTACTTTCGCGCGGCACGCGCTGCACCGCCACCGCGCCCCAGCCCAAATCCTCCCCTCGCGCCCACGCACCACCACGCCCCAGATCCATGCTTCGTGCCGCACAAGCGCATTTTGTCCCAAATGAGAGCTCCTGCGCCCCCCATGGACGCCCCCGCGCTTTGTCCGCCCCCGACCCCTGCATTTCCAAACGGCGCACACGACACCGCCGCGCGGCTCCGTGGGGACCCCCGCGGCGCGCCCCGTTCCGCACTGATCTTCGCTCAGCACGCGTGGCAACGCCGCGCAGAACCGCAACCCAGCCAACTCCTCTCTGCGCCCGAGCACGGCTTTCACCTATCAAAACCCCGAGCCCTCTCTGCCCCCGATCCCTGAATTTCCGCAGACACAAGCGACGGCGCTGCGCCCCATCCCCACGGCGCCGCCGTAGGCGCCGCGCCTGGGAGCCCCCGCGCCCTTGCCGCCCTGGTTTTTCATGTTTGCACGGCACGCGCGACACCACCGCCGCGAGGCGTTATGGGGAGCCCCGGCGCCTGTTCAATCCCCATCATTGGACACGTTCGCACCGCGCGCGCGCGGCAGCTTCACACGGCGCCAGGCCCCAGCCCAATTTGCCTACGCCCCTGGACATGTCTTACCCGTGGCCCCCTCCGAGTCTTGTGCGCTCCGATTCGTTCTTGTTCCCACGGCGCGCATGGCACAGCCATCGTTCCGTGTCCGCCCAGATGTGATGTTGTGTCGGCAAGCAGCACTGCACCATGGAGGCCGGCCTGATCCCTTCCTGTCCGAACAGCGCTCGCGGCACCTGGTCCAGGCCCTAGCTTTCCCCGCGCCCCAGCATTAGCGTCCACCGTGGGAGCTCCAGCGCCCTCACCGCCCTGATCGCTTTCGTGTCGCACAGCGCGCGCGGCACCGCAGCTCTGAGCCAGGCGCGCACCCGCGCCGTCTCCGCCCCGCTCCGTTTACCCAGCTGCGCTGCTGTGCGAATCCGACACCGCGCTCGAGCGAGCACCAGGGGGAGGGGGGAGGCTGGGAGGGGAGGCGCCAGGGGGAGCCACGAAACGTTCGATCCCGACTTCTGTCTCTGCGCCGCTTCCCGCGCAGAAGGCCTCAAAAAACGCGCAGACTCGGCCAGCAAAAATGAGCTCACGTGCTTCCCTCCGTCGTCTCCCAGAGCAGGTTGCGGTTCGAAGCATGAGCGCATGTGGGGACTCATGCGCAAGCGAGAGGCCCTTGTTATTGTCCCGCAAGGAATGAAGCAGGCCGACGCAATGCCCGACATACACACACACACACACACACACACACGCACTCACGCACGCACGCACGCACTCACGCACGCACACCAACCGCTGCAAGCACGGTGACAAATTCTAGCACGGCGCGCGCGGCACCGCGCCCCACCCACCACCAGCCTCTTGCGTCCTGGCGCCCCGCACCACCTCCTCTCCCCCTAAGTGATCCCTTGCGCCCAGTCTGCACCAGTCGCTGTTGTACGATCTTGCGCCGTGTGTCCCGAGCGCAGACCACACCGCACGGGCGTGGCACCGTGGCAGCCACCACCGTTCCTCCTCCCCCGCCGCCGGCCCCGCTCCTTCTCCGCCGCCGTCCCGCACGCGCCCTCCGCCCCGACGCCCCGATTTCAGCATCCGCCCGCCGCAGCCAGCGACCTTCACGCGCAGCAGGCCCCGGTCTTCTGCCCACGCAGCCCGCTCGTCCGTTCGCTGCGTCGTTGCTCGGCGCCCGTTGCTGGATCCCCCCCCTTTCTCAGTCAAGAGCGGGGGCATGCGTGCCGCGTGCTGGCGCCCAACGCCACGCGTGCTGGTGGCCCGCGCGCGCCGCCGATCCGGCCGTAGCCTGCCTCACCGCTGCTCCCTGAGTTGCATGCTTCGTCGATTGGACACGTCGTCGCACCTCTGTTCGGTGCATCGTCGAACGCTATTTCCATCCAGGGCTAGAAGTCTTGAGGGGTGCAGGTTGAGGGAGACTGGCTAGTTCTCGCTCCCCGTCCCAGTCACGGTCTGGGCCCTAGTCTACTAAGTCTGTCTCAACTTGTCCCGTATTGCCTCGTTCGTCTATCTATGTGTCTCCGTGCTTGCCTGCCTGCGACTGACCTGCTAGATCATCATCCTCGCCTTGTTGCGCTGCCGCCATAATGAAGACCGCGCGCTCGCGCACGGCGCACGTGCATTCGGCATACTTTTCTGCACATGTTCTGGCCTTCGTTTTCTTGTCAGTGTGTGTGTGTGTGTGCCGGTGCGCCGTCTAGGCGCGGCTTCTTCCTGTCCTGTCGCTTCCATAATGAAGACCCAAGTTGGCAAGAGCACCTCGAAGCCCTAACGTTTGCCGAGACCGTTGCCTTCTCATCTCCGCAGGTAGGCTGCGCGGCGACAACCACGGAATTCGAGTTCAACTGCGTGGCCGCTTTCAGCACCTGGCAGCAGGACCGCACCCCTTTCTAATGAATAAGCGCACCACACCAGCTCTCCCGCCAGTAGGAGCCTACCAAATATTTCACTGGACCCACGAGGCCAAGAGGGAAGATAAGGCCGAGGGACGGGAGGAGTAGAGGGAAAGATGAGGCGAAGAGGGGAGGGGACCGGAAGGGAGGGGGCGGGAGCGGATGGGGGGCGGGAGATGAGAAAAGGGGGATCGAAGTGTATCGTGAGATTGCGTGGCTGCTCTGGTTGCTCGCCAGTGCCGACTGCGCGCAGGGTTATAGCGCATTTCAGTCCAGTGGTGGGTGCAGGGTCGATCAGCGCGTCTGGCTGGCGCGGTGCTGTGAAGCTAACTTGGTCCCCAGCACAGTGCACCTGTTGAGTCAATCATTTGCTGTGGGATGTTTGAGCTCACGTTCGTGTTGTTCTTGCGCTGTAGAAGCAGGACTTCTCGGGGATGAACTTGTGGGCAAAGTCGTACAGGGGTTTTCTCCTGCACGGGTTTGTCGAAATGTGTCAGCGCTTGGGCCTTCCAAGCGCAGATGGGCGTGCATGTGTGTGAATATAGGCTGAGGACATTTCGCACGCCATGCCGTCTAGAGATCACTGGGTCGTCGCTGCCCACACGTGATACGGACACCTATGTACACATGTATACGTGTATTATATGTAGATGTATATATGTGTATGTATATGTGTATATGTTTGCACATGTCTATATTTACATCTATACGTATACATAACTAGCAATATAAAACATACTCCGACGGTAGGACCCCACATGAGAATATGTTTAGCTTACCCTTTGCCCTTTCCTCCTCCCCCTGGCGGACACCCTCTCCTCTCGCCCCCTGCACTGCCCTCTCTTCCCCCTTTTATTTCTCTTCCTCCTCTTCTTTCTCCTCCTCCTCCTCCTCCTCCTCCTCCTCCTCCTCCTCCTCTCGCGCCACCTCCTCCTCGTCGTCGGCCTCCCCCATGCCCCTTCCCTCCTCATCCGCCTGCCTTTTCTCCATGTGCACCTCCCCTTCCCCCTCGTCGGAGCAAGCAAATCCATTTTCCTCAGCGCCGTCGCAGCCTCGGCCAGCGCCTCGGGAAGCGGGCCCCATAGGGAGGGGGCTCCCGCCTGAGACTTCCTCGCAATTCACTCACAGACGAGGCTCCCGCTCGAGACTTCCTCCATATTCAGGTCTCAAGAGCCCAAAGGTGACGACAGTTGCACGTTGCGGATGACCCGCTCGGATTACCAACATGAAGCGCGGGCCCCATAGGGAGGGGGCTCCCGCCTGAGACTTCCTCGCAATTCACTGACAGACGAGGCTCCCGCTCGAGACTTCCTCCATATTCAGGCCTCAAGAGCCCAAAAGTGACGACAGTTACACGTTTCGGATGACCCGCTCGGATTCGAACATGAAGTGCGGGCCCCATAGGGAGGGGGCTCCCGCCTGAGACTTCTTCGCAATTCACTCACAGACGAGGCTCCCGCTCGAGCTTTCTTCCATATTCAGCCTCAAGAGCCCAAAAGTGACGACAGTTACACGTTTCGGATGACCCGCTCGGATTACCAACATGAAGCGCGGGCCCCATAGGGAGGGGGCTCCCGCCTGAGACTTCCTCGCAATTCACTCACAGACGAGCTCCCGCTCGAGACTTCCTCCATATTCAGGTCTCAAGAGCCCAAAAGTGACGACAGTTACACGTTTCGGATGACCCGCTCGGATTAACATGAAGTGCGGGCCCCATAGGGAGGGGGCTCCCGCCTGAGACTTCCTCGCAATTCACTCACAGACGAGGCTCCCGCTCGAGCTTCTCCATATTCAGGCCTCAAGAGCCCAAAAGTGACGACACACGTTTCGGATGACCCGCTCGGATTACCAACATGAAGCGCGGGAGAATGGACGAGGCTCGAGGTGACGACCACATGACCCGCTCGGAGAAGCGCGGGCCCCATAGGGAGGGGGTTCCCGCCTGAGACTTCCTCGCAATTCACTCACAGACGAGGTTCCCGCTCGAGACTTCCTCCATACTCAGGCCTCAAGAGCCCAAAAGTGACGACAGTTACACGTTTCGGATGACCCGCTCGGATTACCAACATGAAGTGCGGGCTCCATAGGGACGGGGCTCCCGCCTGAGACTTCCTCACAATTCACTCACAGACGAAGCTCCCGCCTGAGACTTCCTCCAGGTGAGTATGTGAATGAGTGAGCGTGTGACAGAGTGCGAGTGATGATGATGATGATGATGATGATGAGTATGTGAGTGACTGAGCGTGTGAGAGAGCGCGAGTGATGATGCTGATGTTGATGATGAGAGAGTGTGAGTGAGTGTGCGTGTGAGTGAGTGGTGATGATGATGAGTGAGTGAGTGAGTGTGCGAAGGCAGAGGAGAAGAGGGGGTGGGGTGAGGGCTCCTGCGCGGGGTGTGCAGAGAAAACAAGAACCCCACTTTGGATGGGGGGAATAATGTTAATGATGATAAAAATAATAATACTAATAATCATCATCATCATAATAATAATGATGATGATGAGAGTAATAATAATAATAATAATAATAATAATAATAATAATAATGATGATAATAATAATAAGAAGAAGAAGGCATAGACGTTCCTGGGGCCAACAGCAGCTGCCCAAACTTTCTATGGGTGGACCGGGGCCCCTGGGACCGTCCCAGGTGGCTTCAGGCGGCCCCGGAGGGCCACAAGACGGCCCTGGGGTGCGCCCAGCCGGCCCCAGATTGCCTCCAGACCGCCCGAGGAAGCCCAAGATGGTCCCAAGACGGCCCCAAGAGGCCCCCAAGAGGCTCACAAGAGGCCCCCAGGAGGCTAAAACTTTTTTGGGGCGTTTCTCGGGAGCCCTTGTGCGCCCCTTGGGACAGCGTTGGGCCATCTCGGCGGCCTGGATGGCCCCTCTTGGCCGTCGCCGAAGCCTCGGAGAGCCTTGGAGAGTTCAGGGGAGGCGGCAGGCCGGCCCAGAAACCCTCTGGAGGGGGAGGCTTCCTCCTTCGAGTGAAGCTGTGATCGAGGCGCCTTCAGAGGAGTGATGCCTGTCTTCGGATACTGTCCCACGCCTTGTCCCGTTTCTTGTGCGTGGCGTCCTCCACAGGACGGGCACGTTCCAAGCCGCTGCGTAACGGTGTGGTGCATGCAGGAAGGTATCGGGAGAGGGGGGTGGGTTGTAGAAGATGACAGAAGCTCCTACCAGATATCACTTGGCATCCTGCCGCGACCCAACGTGCCAGGGGGGACGGTGGCGGATGACGGGAAGCGCCCGTGGCAAGGCCCTGGCTCGAGCGATTCTGGCATTTGTTCTAGTGTCTGCGGAACCGCAAGCCCCCGCACAGCATGATCATCAGTCGATGGCGGGACTTGTTGTGTTTCGTTTCTAATATGCGCGCCACCGCTCGCCGAAATTCATTACGCTGGAGGGCCGAGCGTTCGGTGGCGGCACGACCACCGTGGAGCTCCGTGTCGCAGGATGACTATGATGACGGGGGCGAGCCAGTGCACAGCACATGGAGCTATCACCGCGCCTACCGCGCTATGCTCGCCAGAGGGCGGGTGTGGCCTGAGGTCGACTTTCAGGAAGGCCAGGACGTTGCGACACACTCCAGCTATGTGGTTACTTCAGACGGCGACACAGTTTATTCGCCTGAAGCTCGGACCTGGGATCGCCCCGGCTACATCATCACGCCTTCCCCGCGGCTAGAGTCCACACGGATTGTTTTACGGGAAGGTATCACAGTTACACAATGATGGCAGCTGGGACAACTAGTGGGCATACGTATGCAGTATTTCTCCGCGGCTTGCGTGGAGGAGAAAACCCGTCTGTCCGCCGTCGCCGCCGTGGAGGAGGACGTGGCCGAGAGCATCTTGGTGCAGGCCCCTGCGGCACCCCAGGCGGCGTCCGCAGCCAGCGAGAAGGCCCTTTTTCAGAAGAACCCGTTCCAGGCGTCGCGCTGCTGGATCGGAGCGACTGGTCGCCACCGTGTGCTGATCGAATCCATCCCACAACCCCGCGGGGCGTCGAAGTGGCAGGAGTTTGCGGGATTCATGATCGACGACGACCCATGCTCCTCGCACCACGCCGCGAGCTCAAGGAAGTGAAGTAGTCGACTCGGATGCTGGGTATACTTCAGGTGAGTCCACCAGGTTGCATGCACCAGCGCTCATTTATTCGATAAAACCTGCCGCAGGCGCCTGGTTTAGTTGTTGCGTTTTTTCCTCCTCCAACGCTTGTGCCTCCTCGTCCGCCCTCATTCCTTCTTGGCCCGCTGCGTTGGTGACTTTGAGTTTGGCTCGGCCCGCAGCCCTGCTTTTGCGTGGCCTGGGGCGTTGCCGACTTCGCATTGCTGGTAACGGCGGCGCCTGCTATGCCGTGCCATACTTCTCCTGCGCACGATGCGCCGCGCCGCTTGAAAAACATTGCTCGCCGCCAGCCCGTGGCCAGAGGGTCAGCGCGCTGACGCGCGGGTTTCCCACCAGAGGGTGGTAAGATTCATGCGTCGCGTCCGCGGACGCGTGCGCGCGCGGGCCGACCTTGCGGTTGACTCTGCGAATGCTCGCGAGACCTAAGTGTTGGGGTTGCGTCTTCGAAAGAGCGCCCCTGGCGCGGACCGCTCGTCGGCGGTGCAAATGTTTATTTTGGCGACGGACTGCGCCGCGCGCCCGCGCTGGCGGATGACGGGGGGCGTCTTCGAAGGCCCTGGCTCGAGCGATTATCGGCGTTTCTCGCGCGTCGGCGGGGTCGCAGGCCCCCGCGCGGCACGCGCGCAGTTGATGGCGGCGCGCGTCTTCTCCCTCCTTCTTCTTCGCGCCATTGCTAGCCGAAGTTGCCCGCGCTGGAGGGCCGAGCGTTCGGCGACGGCACGATCGCCGCGGAGCTCCGCGCCATCGACAGTCGCCGGGGATTGGAGCGAACCAGCGCACAGCAGAAGGAGCCATCACCGCGCCCGCCGAGCCATGCTCGCCAGAGGGCGAGCGCGATTCAGGGGGGCCCTGCGCGAAGGCCAGGACGCAGTGACAAAGCTACGCAGACTGGCGGCGCAGTGCGGCGCGGCGCCCCCGCCCCCTCTTTCCTCGCCGACCCGCAGTATCCCGCGGCAGGACATGTCAAGATGTGGTTTCACAACGCCGGGACTTTGCGCATGCCGGGACGCCTGGGCGAAGTCCCCCGCCACGCGGCGGCCGCTCGCGTCGACGTCCTCGCCCTGCAGGGCACCGCGCTCTCCGCCAAGCACCAGTGGGAGAGCCCCGACTGCCTTATCACGCCTACTCCACCCTCGGCTCGCCCCCTGGAGGACGGCGCAGCCATTGCAGTTGCCCAGGGGATTGCTTCGCGGAACGAGATCATAGTCACTCGCAGATGACAGTTGGGTCGACTTGCGGGCACGCGTGAAAAACGCAAACCACGCATCAACTTCCACGTCCCCCGCGGCCACGCACCCGCCGACAAGCCCCGAGCGCGGCCCATCGCAGCGGCTGCCCGCGCAGCATGCCGTCGCGACAAGAACGACTTCTTCGACAGTGTGAATCGTGCCATGGGCTGCATTCCCTCTCGTTGCGCAGTGATATTGGCTTCGGGCGGCAACGGCAGCACGGCGCCGTCATTGCCCGAAATGGGGCTCGCCAGCTCCCAGAGCAAGTGCCGACCACAGCGGGCCGACAGTGGACGTCGCCTGCGTGACATCCTCTCCCAATATGGCACGCGTGCCCTCAACACTTTCGGACTAGGAGCAAGGCGCGGCAGTGCATGGCGGAACCCCGATGGCCAGGGAGAGACACGGATCGACTACATCGCCACCCCGCGCAGCATGGGCCCCCAGGATTTCGCGAGTGCCATTCGAGAGACCCCGCTGGCCCCGGGCCCTTCTCGGGACCATATGATCGTCGAGGCCTCGGTTAGGGCGGGCAGACACTTCGCCGAGAGACCCCCCAAGACTCCGACCCCGACGTGGCACCGACAACAAATACTGAGCCCCCTACAGGCGTGGCAGCGCTGGTCCACGGCTGAGCCAGAGGCGCCAGTGACCACCGGCATCAGCGACGCCCTGCGATTCCAGGACCGCGCGCACCATGCCATCACCTCCCTGGACCGGGAATTCGCGCAGACCTCTCCGACCGATTACCACGACTTCCTGGAGCTGGCGGCGGCCTCTGCCGCTGGCGACTTTCTCGCGCCCAAGACGGAGCGCCAGTTCTCTGCCTTCTCCGCTGACACGGTCCGCATGATCAAAATGAAGCAGGAGGCCATCAGATGGGCCACCTGGCTCGCCGACCAACGTGTTTTTACGGGCGCGCTTCTCACGGCGGAAACAAGAGCCCGACTTTTGTCCTTTGCTGCCAAACGTGCCACCCGCGCTGAACGACGTCAGGCCGCAACCGATCTGGCCGACGAGGCCGCCGCGGCGGCCCGCCTCAAAGACCCAGGAAGTGCTACAAGACAATCAGTCGGATCGCCCCCAAACCGTCACCAGCGTCTGTTACAGTGGCGGGACCCGACGGCATACCTTGCATGGGCGCGACTATAGAGACTCAGGTACGCAAGCAGGCGCTGATGAACATCTTCAAGCGCGACGAGATCCCATTCACCTCACGCCCGCCACCAGCAGCGCCACCACCGACGACATCGGACGCCCAACCACTCCAGCATCTGCGCCACTTCACCGCCCACGAAGTGTAACAAATTATCGGCCTCTTGCCCAGCCATAAGGCCGCCCACCCCCCACCCCCCACCCCCTCCATAGACACGCAGCCAGGTGGGCACCCCCGACCTCGCGGTGCGGTGGCGGAGCTCTGGAAGATGACGGGCCCTCAAGCTACTACTGCGGCGCAGGCGTTGATCACGGGCATTGCCAACAGCGCCGCGATTCCCGCGCAGTTCAAAGATGGGGCCACTGCGCAGCTACGCAAGCCCGAAGGTGACGGCACCAACGCCCGTGATCACAACAGGACACTGAACATCTTCGACCATCTCGGCAAGGGCGTATCCAAGCTCATGGCTCGGCCTTTCACTGGACTGGCTACCTCCAGAATAGAGCCCGCCCAGCTCGGGACTACGGCGAAGCGCGCCGCTAGATATGCCACTGCGATGATAGAGGACATCTTTCGCCGTTTCCAGATCGGGGCCAGACACGCTAAGAAGAGTAAGATCATGGTGGGCGTCCTGGCTGACCTGGAGAAGGCCTTCGACCTTCCCCCCAGGGATGCCATCTGGGCTGAGGTGCACCGCCTGGTCGAGTCTGCTGGGTTATCTCTTTCCTGTGCCCTGAACTATACAACGCCACTTGCCACTGGTTTAATGGCCCGAAATCAAATAAAATGGTGGCGAAGTTGGCAGTTCAGTTGGGCGTTCGCCAGGGGTCGGTCCATGGGCCGATCCTCTTCATCATGGCGCGCAATGTTGTGCTCACGGCGCTACGCGCTGCCTAGGATGAGCGCGCCATCCCATCTATTACGGCTACCCTGGATTTAGAGGACGTCACCGCGTGCCTAGATGAATCCCGCGCGTGCTTCGTTGATGACTTGAGTGCGTTTGCTATCTTCGAGCGCTGGACGGAGGTCGCCGATTTCGCTGCCTTCGTCGCGCACGTGCTGAGGGACAAGGACTACCACGTGAATGTGCCTAAGACAGAAGTCATCGCAGTGGCCACTGAACGTGGTCTTCGCCGTCTTAACAAGGACACCGCTACACGATCGATTCGTGCAATGTGTGACGGACGCCCTCTTCACCCACTGGATGCGGCACAGCACTGGGGACTCCAGATTTCAGCCACTGGCCGGAGCGGCGCGACGGCGGAGGTCCGCGCGCGGAAGGCCAGCGCTGCCCACGCTCACCACGCCCCCAAAGTCTTTCGCAACGGTTTCATTCCTATCCAATTTCGCGCCCCACTGTGGCTGACATTGGCCCGTGCGATCGCTCTGTCCGGATTGGAGGCGTGTATCCTGAGCGATGGGGCCCTGACCCACCTGGAACGGCGGCAGGCCACGAAGCTCCGCAGCGCGGCGAAGCTCCGGGTACACATGACGGCGACTACGAATGAGGAGGTGCGCCGTCGCCTCAAAGTGCACACTATCCAGTCTGATTTGCGCTGCCCTCGTCTTGGCGGCGGCGTGGCATGCTCCCACCCGTCAACGAGCCTACGGCTGCCCCTTCCGATGCCCCGGTAGCCGTAAGAACGCGTTTGCTGGGCACTTCATCCTTTGAGCGGGCGGGCGGAGCGACCGACCGCCAACGACAGTTGCCTACTGACCTGGCGCGCCTGCGCGTTGCCCTTTCGCCAGAAATCAGATGTCAGCCTGTCTTCTTGGAATCGCTGTCCCCCGGCCTTTTCCGCTGGTTCATCGGGCCCCCCATGGCGCGGCGAGCTGCGGTTCGCAATTTCAATTCTACGGTTGAAGATCGACGTAAACACTATCGCGCGGCCGTCCCAGGGGGGTCCGTGGGTGGAGAAGGTGCCGGAGGAGATGGAGATCATGTTGTTGTGGGAGGTTCTGATGAGGTTCGTCATAGATGCCACATGTGCACTCTCGAGTTCCAGAACAGCCGCGCTCTCAACATTCACTTAGGACGTCAACATCATGAGCATATGACGGGAGTGGCCCCGATGCAGACCCCCTCGCTGCAGCGGGCCAGGTGCGGGGCCCAGTCCACAAGAATTGACTCCCTCAAGAAACATGTGCGGGGTCATTGCCGCGTTGCCGCCGCAGTCAATGCTCAAACTGACTCGGGTGACCAACCTAAACCCCCACCACCGTCCCCACCGCTCGGCCTGCCTCCCGATGTTCCAGTAAGCGTCCGGGGGAGCTCTAGCCAAGCCAGCCAAACGACGGAGGTCCGAGGGCACGGAGGCGAACGGCGGTGGGGACTCAGGCCCGCCCATGTCCAGCACAGAGGGCGTTGCTGAAAGAGATGGCCAAACTCGTTCTCCAACACGAGGACAGTCACCGCGCCACCTACCGCGACAACAACGTGGTCCTAGAACTCGAGAGCAAGGCCAGGATGAAGCTGAGCATGGACTGCGCGATGGAGTCTCACGATTCCGAGGCCAAGACCGCCAAGGCAGCGGCAGCGGAGGCAGACGAGGTGCACAAGGGGCACCCACAGGGCAAACGCCCCGACGCACTGTTTCGCGCGGTTCTGCACCACCTACAGTTGGCACTTCGAGAGCACGGAGCCGCACTGGAGGAGGACATGACCGAAGGGGAACAGCAGCAGGTCCTGATGGCCTCGACGGCGGTGATCGCTGCCAGCGAGAAGGCCCCCAAGAAGCACTCGTTCCAGGCGTCGCGCTGCTTCGTCGTGGAATGCCGGAACAGCGAGAATGAGGGCAAGGTCCGATGGATCTTAGCGGCCGACCGCCACCGAGAGCTGATCGAATCCATTCGCGCCCTCCGCACGGCGTCGAAGTGGCGGAAGCTGGCAGGCATTCAGATCGAGGGCGATCGTGCTCCTCGATCCAAGGCCGCCAAACAAGTCGAGGAACTGGCATTCAAGCCACAGGCCAAGGCATAGGGAAAGAAGAAGTGATCTTGAAACAAATGCTGGGCAGACCCCCTCGGTGAGTCTCCTATCTTGCACTGCGTGCCAGCCTGTCTCTATAGCATGCTGCCGCGCTGTCGTTTTTGATTGTTCGTGACGGGTTGGGCTCACCATGTTTCGCTTTGTGCTGACGTCTTCGAGGTGCGAGAAGCGAGCTGGACGTTGTGGCTGAATATGCAACATATTTAAAACATCGCACTAGTATGTGGTGGCGGATCGCACGCGATCGTTCGTTAGCGGACCCCCCCCCAAACAGCGATTTCGCCTGAGGGCATCCTCACAACAAATGATAGATTCGCGACATCGCGTTTAACAAAATAGCAGCGTTTCACTGGAGACTTCCTCGACAACCCCATCGCTGCGCAATTCACGAATATGAGAACATTGGCGTTTTGCTTGAGAAGTAGCCAGCATGAGATGTCGACTGGGTTTGTTCCTACCTCTTCTGTTGAAAACTACGCTTTCACTAGGGGCGTCCTCAGACATGATCGGCAGCACGGCGGACCAGAAAAAATAACACGGCCGAAAAGTTGCAGCTATTTGGGGATATCCTCAACACACTGAGATGTGTTCAACATCACTTCGACATCGTTCTTGAAGTGCTTCAATAGAGCCAGCCCAAAAAGGACACCAAGATGGCTCAAAGAGCGCCCTGAAGACTGCCGAAAATGACGCTTCCGCCAGGGAAGTCCTCAAACAAATGAAGGCCTACAACAGCATCGTTTTAAAACTGGGTGTTATAACATCGTCTTGGAATGGCTATTCAAAAGGCTTCCAAACGGTTCAAGCCAGGCTTTTAAAACATGGCGATGTCGCTAGGGACCGCATCAAAAAGAGATGTGTGTGACGTCGCACTGGCATCATGTTTGATGGCATCGAGACTGCCTCAAACGAGCCCCAAACGAGGCTCAATATGACCCCAAGAGCGCCCTCGATATTCCTCAAAATGTGGATTTCGCCGGAGACATCCTCACAAACACAAGTTGTCCGCAACATCGTCTTTAACAGAAACAAGCGTTTCGCCCGAGACATCCACCAGAAAATGAAGGTCGCGAATTTAACCAACCGATAGAAATGGTGCGATCGCGTGAGACAGCTTCGAACACATGAAATGTTGAAAAGGTGGATGTAAGGCCACACGTGTTAAAACTGAGCTTTTCGCCGGGGACATCTTGTGAAAATGGGCAGGACTACCGCAGACCAGCACACATAAGCACGGCAGAACGCGCGGGAGCACGACAGAACATGCATGAACACGGCAGAACACACAGGTGCACAGCATAATAAAAAGAACACACAGGAGCACGGCAGAACAAACAGGAGCGCACCAGAACGTACAGGAACACGGCAGAACACACAGGAGAACGGGGAGCACGGCAGAACACACTGAACATACAGGAGCACGGCAGAACAGACAGGAGCACGGCAGAACACGCAGGTGCACGGCATAACACACAGAACACACAGGAACACGGCAGAACACATAGGATCACGGCAGAACACGCAGGAGCACGGCAGAACACAGGAGCAGAAGGAGCACGGCAGAGCATGGCAGAACAAGCCGGAGCGCGGCAGAACACGCAAGGGCATGGCAGAATTCACAGGAACACATCCGTAGCCATTTTGGCTCAAGCCATGCTGGCTCAAGGCTCCACGCGGGGCCCCCTGAGCTCGGCATGGCGGCTGCGGGAGAGCCCCTCCGCGGGGTAGCCGGCGCGCGCGCGTCCGCCGACCGGCTCGTTTTCAAGCTGAAGAACAGGCCGGAGGCCGCTGACCGCAAGGCTCTCGCCTTCGAGTCTGCGCTGCTGCACCTCTTCGGCGACGCGGAGGTTGCGGAGAGGGTCGCCTGTATTCTTCCTGCCCTCGCGTCCCTCCTCGCGGGCGAGCGGCCTGAGGCGCTGGACATCCTGCGGCGCAACGTGGCGCTCCACTCCGAGGGGCCCTGCGGCGCGTCTCTGGTCTCAGCTGGCCATGCCGAACTGCGCAGGGCCCGGAAGCACGCGCGTAGGCTCGAGGCGAGGAGGGCGGACACCCAGCCCGCGGCTCACATGCTGTTGCAGGGCCCCCCGCCCCTCGAGGCCGAGAGCGGGCTCCGTCGTGACGCGCCCCCTTTCGTCCCGAGCTCGGGCTGCTGGGTGCCGCTGGACGGCTGCGGCCGCCTCTGCACGCGCGGCGCGACGTGCTAGTCGTCGCGCTCCCCGCCGCAGCTCTTTGCGGAGGAGGTGTTCGAGGATCACGGCGACGAGGACTCTCCGTGTGGCGAGGCGGCTGCTGCTGAGTTTCCGACCAGGGGCGCCCCCCTCGCCCTGGTCGACGGCTCTGAGGGGGTGAGTGGGGCCGCGGGCCCGCCGCAGGGCGCCGTGCCAGTTTCGCAGCCTGGCAGTGGGGCATCTCGTCGCGCCCCTGGCTGGCGGCTGGCGCGCGCGGCAGTCGCCAGAGCCTGGCTGGAGCCTTCGCTGGACGAGGACGCCGTCCCCGAGGCTGCGGGCGGCGCGCTGCGGGCGCGGAGAGTCCGCTTTGCAGATGCCCCGCAAGTTTTCGAGATTGGGAGCTGCTCGGGCCTGCGTGGTATTCTTCGGCGGGGGAGCGCGCCAGGGTTTCTGGGCCCCGCCTGGACGCGCCACGCAAAGGCCGTTGACCTCATGCACTTGGTCCAGGGCGGCTCCTTTGGCCTCAGGATTCCTCCCACGCGGAGGCCGCTGCATCATAGGGCGAGGTTCGCGGTCGGGCCTCGTCTGGTTGAAGCCCTTCCGCCTGGGATGTCTGTTGAGCGCGCCAGAGAGATCGATCGCCTTCTCAGGTTGTGCGGAGGACTGTAACTCGTATAGGCCCCGCAGAACACGCAGTGGGTGAATGGATCAGTGCAGTTGCGAGTGTCTTGTGTAGTATATACCAGAGGATTCGCCTTCTGTCTGTGCTGCACGTGTCTGGGAGGGGGCCCAAGGCGGCCTCCTCTGTCTGCGTTCTGGCCACCGCTTGCCTTGAAGGCCCCGTCTTTAACTTTAACTTTAATTCGCAGGAACACGACAGAACACACAAAACACATAGGAGCACGGCAAAACAAGCAGGAGCGCGGCAGAACACATAGCAGCACGGCAGTACACACAGGAGCACGGCAGAACACACATGTGCACGGCAGAATTGACGGCAGAACACATAGGAGCACGGCAGAACACGCAGGATCACGAGGAGCACGGCATAACACACAGAGTACATAGGAGCACGGCAGAACACACAGGAGCATGGCAGAACACACAGGAGCGCGGCGGATTACACAAAACACATAGGAGCACGGCAGAACAAGCAGCAAGCAGCACGACAGTACACACAGGAGCACGGCAGAACACATAGAAGCACGGCAGAGCAGGACCATGGCAGAATACACAGGATCATGACAGAACACACAGGAGCACGGCAGAACACGCAGGAGCACGGCAGAGCACACCGAATTCACACAGCCGCACCAACAGGCACACGCACGTAGGCACACGCACACTGGCACACACCCACGCACACGCACACGCACACACATATACATACACGCACACACACTCACACACACACACACAGAGCCAACATACGTTCACGCAGACCGCAGGAGCACGGCAGAGCAGCACGGCATAATTCAGCAGTGCCGCAGACCACCGCGCACGCATTCGCAAACGCACGCACGCCACGACATGTCTGCGCGGCAGACCAACAAAAGAGCATATTTCACATACCTAGTGGACAACAGCGACGCTTCCCGTTCTTGTCCGGTCAGGTTGTTGAGAAATGGCCGTTTCGTTCAAGACGTCCTCGAACAATCGGCCCCGGAAGGGATTCGAATCGCTCCTAGAGGGCTCTCCAGCGGCCCAAAAGAAGCCCTGGAGGGCCTCAGGAGCGCCCGAGAGCGCCCCAAGAAGTCCCCGAGAGACCTCCAAGAGCGGTCTAGGCGGCAAACAGGCAGCTCACAAGAGCACCAGCACGGCCCAAGACGGGCCAAGAGGGCCCCAAGAGACTTCCGCGGGGCGCCCCTAGAGCCCCCCAAACGGCCCAAGAAAGCCCCACGACGGCCCAGGATGGCGCCGAGGCGGCCCAAGAAAGCTCCCAAAGAACCCCCCGACGCGCCCAGACAGCCCAAGAAGACCCCAGAAGCCCACAGAAGGACCCAAGATGCTCCCAAGGAGCCCCCAACAGGCCCCAAAACAACCCGCGCGGCGCCAGGAGCCCCCAGGGTAGCCCGATAGGGTCACCAGGACCCTCTCATGATTCAACATCCTTCTCCACTTGCCTCTTACTGTCCTCCGTCGTCGTCGTCGTCGTCGTCGTCGTCGCCGTCGTCGTCGTCGTCATCGTCGTCGTCGTCGTCATCGTCCTCCGCATTCCTCCTCGTACTCGCCCTCGTTCTCTTCGTCCTCGTCCTTGTGCTTCTCTTCCTCCTCGTTGTCCTCATGCTCCTCCTCGCTATCCTCACGTTCTCCACGTCGTCCTCGTCATCGCCCTCTCGTCGCCCTCGCCGTCCTTTTTCTTTTCCTTCGCGCAATGAGCCCACGTGACTAGAGCGGCGCTTCCCGTGCTTGTCCGATCAGGTTGGCTGAACAGTTCTCCTCTATGCGTGGTGAACCCGTGCGCCACAATGCCCCATGGGCGGGATCCCGTCGTCAGGCCGGCAAGGTTCTACTGGGATCCCAGGCTTGTCGAACAGCTGCGCAAGACCGAGAAAGGGGAAGCGAGGGAGGTGTTCAGTGCACATCAGGAGGGGAAAAACACACAGACAATTAATCGTCGATTCCCAGGAAAATATGGGAAGATATGGGCACTGGGGAGGAAGACAAAAACCCAGAAAATATGGGGGAAGCCTGGGATTTGTGTGTATTTACTTGTGTGTCCCTGGGCCCCTTGAGCATAGGCAGTGTTGCCCCATCCTCGTTCAATCGGAGCCAGGCCTGGTCGGACGACAAGAAGAAGTGGTGCTGCGAGAACCAAGGGCTGGGGTGCGTGGAGGAGAAGCCGCCCTTGGCCCGAGCACCGCGCTCGTCCGGTCAGGCTGAGGGTCACCAGGGCGCCAGGTATGCCTTGCACCGGCACCTGCGTAATTATGACTGCACGGTCGCACGTGCACCTGCACGCACATGTGAAGTGAACTGTGACTCTGGAAACGTATGTGTGCACGTGTGTGTGCGTGCTCATGCGCATGCGTGCAGACACATGCACCTGTCATGGCACCGACAGCGAGTGGTTTTCGCCCCATCCCGCTACCGAGCTGGCTTTCGTGGACAAGAAGGTTCGTGGAGGCTTCTTGGGGTCACCTGGAGTGCTTCCTCGGGGCCTCTTCGCGGTCTCTTAAGAGCATCTTGAGGTCTTATGAGGGCTGTTTTGGGGGCATCTTGGGGGCATCCTGGCGGTCTCCAGGGCCATCCTGGGATGAGAGCTCCCGAGGAGTTTGGGTGTCCCTCGAGTTCTGGGCGCGCAGCAACGTTTTATCCAAGCGAGAACTTCAACACAGGAGGGATGGACGGCATGCACCAAAGTTTGCATGGATGGCTGACGTCAGCGTGGCGCCTGGGAGGGCGGTGGTTCTTTCGGGGACGGCAGTAGTAGTGGTGGTGTTGGCGGCGACTCGTGGTGCTGAAGGGGTGCCGTTGGACAGGATCTTGGTATGTCGGTGGTAGTGGCCTCTGCAGGGCGCGTTCGTGCTCGCGCAGAGCGCCCCCCCCCCCCGCCCCCTCCCCCCTTGGTGGTCTCCCTTCCCCCTGACCCGCCTCCTCCCCCCGTTCGCCCGCCCTCTCGTTGCCCCTTCTCCCCGTCCCCCTCCGCATCCCCATCCGCGCCCCACTCCGCACGCCCTCCGCCCGTGCGTCCCTCGCCCCGTCCGCCTTGCCGCCCAGCTGGGGAGGAGGCGGTGGAGGAGGAGGAGGAGGAGGAGGAGGAGGAGGAGGAGGAGGAGGAGGAGGAGGAGAATGAGGGATGATTGGCAGGAGGAGAGTGGACTCAGGAAGAGGAGGAGAAGGAGGAAGAGGAGGCAGAGAAGGCGGCAGGAGAAGGATGGAGGAGCCCCCTCGCCCCGACGACCGCCCCTGAGCGTCCACACTCTCGGATCCAGCCCGCGCTCGCCGGGGGCGGCGCCGGCCTCCCATCTCCCCTCTCTTCCCCTGCCCTCCCCCACCCCTTCTTCCCCCTCCCCTCTCTCTTCCCCTCCCCTCCTCTCCCCCCCCCTCTCCCTCCCCTCTCCCTCCCCCGCCCCTCCCCTCTCCCTCCCCCACCCCTCCCTCCCCATCCCCTCTCTCTTCCCCTCCCCTCCCCCTCCCCCGTCCCCTCGCGTCCGTCTTGTAGTCGCCTTGGCCAGCCGAAGGGCCTTCTATCGCCGTCTTGGGTCCCACGGGAGGCTCTCTTGGGCCGTCCTGGGGCCGTCCTGGGTGCCTCCAGGGCCCTCGTGAGGTCCCATTGGGCCATCTTTGGAACCTCGTGTGAGCCTCTTGGGTCGTCTTGGGGCCATCGCGCAGGCTTCGTTTTGAGCTGACGGAAGCCCGAAAAGGCGAGAGTGCTAAAATCAGGCAAAAGCCCAAGAAGAGTCACTTATGTTGGCGTCTTCTGGCCCTGTTGGAGGTCTTCTTGTGGCCCTGTTGGGCCCTCTTGGAGGCATCTTGGGCCGCCTTGAGACCATATTCGGCCGGCTTTGGGTCATCTTGGCCCGTGTTCGGTGCATGTTGGGCCATTTTGGGAACCCGGTTTGCCTGCATGAGCCGTCTTGGAAGCTCGGGACGCTTGGAAGCTCGGGACGCGGATCTATCGCTTTTAACGAGAGATCGTGGCCTCGGGAGCGCGATCCCATTGTTTTTTACGAGGGATCGTGGCCTCAGTAGTCCCCTTCCTTCCTTCTCCAGCTTCCCCCCCGCCCCTCGCGTCCCCCCCCTCCCCCTCTCCCTCATCCTTTTACGTGCCCCCTCCTCGCCTTTCCTTCCCCCCACCCCCAACCACTCGCGTCTTCCTCCCTCCCCTTCCCCTCCGCTTCCCCTCCCCCCCTCCTCGTGGCCCCCTCCCGTCCCCTCCCCTCCCCTCCTCCTCCACCACTCGCTTCCCCCCACCTCCCCTGTCCCTCCCCCTCTGGGTGCCCTAACATCTGCCGATATGATGGTGGCAATCCGCGGCCCCAGAGATCCCGACCGCTTCGCCCGGGGTAGTTCTTCGCCCCGGCTTCATTTATAACAGCCCCAGGGGCCCAGCAACGGGCCCCAGAGGCCGCAATCGAGGAAGCACGCCGGGACTGCAAACGTCACATCGTCGGAGATCTAAGTCGTGCCCCCCGCCCACTCGCGCCCGCCCCCCCCCCTGCCGCTACCGTGGCGGGGCGCGGTTCCAGTGGTGTCGTGCGAGGGATCGCGGCCTCAGGAGCTCTTCCTTGCCCCCCCTCGCGTCCCCCCCCCCCCTCCCCCTCCCTCCATCCCCTCGCGCCCCCCCCCCCCCCCTCGCCGCCGCCATGGCGGGACGACTCCTGCTGTCCGCCCTGGCCGCGGCGCACCTGTCCGCCAGCGCGGGCCCTGCCTCGGCGCCGGGCCTCGCCGCGGCCGACGTGGTGCTAGGCAGCTCCGGCCAGGGGCGGAGGGGAGGAGGAGGAGGAGGAGGAGGAGGAGGAGGAGAGGAGGAGGAGGAGGAGGAGGAGGAGGAGGGAGGAGGAGAAGGCCTCGAGATGGAGGAGGAGGAGGAGAGGAGGAGGAGGAGGAGGAGGAGAGGAGGAGGAGAAGGCCTCGAGAAGGAGGAGGGAGGAGGGAGGAGGGAGGAGGAAGAGGAGGAGGAGGAGGAGGAGGAGGAGGAGGAGGAGGAGGAGGAGGAGGAGGAGGGGAGGGAGGAGGAGGAGGAAGAGGAGGAGGAGGAGGAGGAGGAGGAGGAGGAGGAGGGGAGGAGGAGGGGGAGGAAGGAGGAGGAGGAGGAGGAGGAGGAGGAGAGGAGGAGGAGGAGGAGGAGGAGGAGGAGGAGGAGAGAGGAGGAGGAGGAGGAGCGGTCCCTGAGCGTTCAGTCCGACGCCGAGGCAAAGTCGCACCCTTCTGGGTGACCTCTCAGCCCGAGCTGAGTCGCTGGCAGAGCCACGGAATCCTGATAAGATTTTTGGCCGCTTGCGGCCTCTGGGGGCCCTCGCCGAGCCCCGAGCCCCATTGGCGAGGAGCAGGAGGAGGAGGAGGAGGAGGAGCAGGAGCAGGAGCAGGAGCAGGAGTAGGAGCAGGAGGACCACTGTAAACCCAAGACGCGTCAACGATGCTGCAAGAGACCCTCCAAGCTTCTTCGTTAGAGGTCCCCACCAGAATATACTCACTGCGGGAAGTGTCCCACTGAAAACAACCCGCTTGAATATTTCCAATCGTGCCAAAGCAGAAGGCTTGCGACACCAACGCCGCGAATCCACGTGACTGCTGCGTTTTGAGATACGAAATTGTGCCAGATCACGGTTCCTAGGATCTCAGCAGCGAATCGACGTCACCGTTGCGTCTTGGCCACGGCGAGGGGCCCAGAAATGTCTGCGCCACGAGAAAATCACGACGGCCGGTGTTTGACCGCTTGCGGCCTTGGGGGGCCCTTCGCCCCCGAGACCGTCAAAGAGCGACTCGGGCGAGGGGGGAAGTCACGAGGGAAGGGTTCGACTCGGGATGACGGGCTGGCCCCAGGGAGCGGGTCGAGACATCCAGGGGTCCACGCGTGGGAACGCCAACGACGGCGATGCACACGATGCCGAGGATGCCGACGGTAACGACGCCGACGTTGATGACGACGTCGGCGACGACGACGATGCCGACACGAGGCGCGAAGGAGGAGGAGGAGGAGGAGGAGGAGGAGGAGGAGGAGCGAGGAGCGAGCAGCGAGCAGCGAGCAGCGAGCAAAGAGCAGCGAGCAGCGAGCAGCGAGGAGGAGGAGGAGGAGGAGGAGGAGGAGGAAGAGGAGGAGGAGAAGGAGCGAGGAGGAGCGAGGAGGAGCGAGGCGCGAGGATGGGGGGGGGGGGGGGCGGGAGCCGGACGTGCCACGAGGGAGCAGCGCGGCGGGCTCGGGAGGCGGCCAGGACTTGGGGTCCCAGCGGCCCCCAGACCCGGAGGACGGGGAGGGAGACGGGAGGGGGCGTCGCGTAATGTGGAGGTCATACATAGGGGGGGGAAGGGGGGGGCGGGGGCGAGGGTGGTCCGAAAAAGGTACCCCAAGCGGTACCCAAACGAGCCCCCTGGGGCTCCGGAGGGGCCCGAAAGGGGCAGGAAAGGGGACCGTTTCCGACCCCCCCATCTATGACCCCCCCGTTCAGCCACGCCCAACGGGAGGGGGAGGCAGGGGCAACGCTAGGGGGACAGGCGACGGCAAGCATGGATCAAGGGGCGTGGATTGGCGGCGGGCCCTGCTTCCATGGGAAAGCGCGGAGTTCCGCCGCCGAGCGACGCGGCGCCGGTCGCATTTTGGGGAGGGCGCCTCCCCCGATCCATGGATTTGGCGACCGCGCGCCAAATCCATGGATCGCTAATCCATGTTTGCGCGCCCCCAACGATCGTGTTCTCTCAGGGATGGAGAAGAAGGAGGAGCAGCTGGCGGTCAGGCCCCCCCCCGGAGCGTCACAGCAGCGTTGGTATCGGCCGGGCTTCTGATCCCAGGCCCAGCCACGAGGCTGGAGTTGGCGTTCGAGGGCCGAGAGGGCGCTCTCGATCACGCGTGGGATGGGAAGAAGGGGGGGGATGCCGTCAGCAGCTCGAGGCCTCGCTGGTTTCTCGGGGCCCCTTGCTTCCACCGTTGCGCCCCTGTCCGCAGTTGCCTCTCGGTTGCTACTTCCGTCGCAATGCCCCCACAGGGCTGGGGCACCGTTGCCGAGCATCCTCCGGCGAAGCACCGCGCCCCCATTCCCCCGAAGTCCGACACGGCCCACCGAGGAGGCCAGCGCCCCCCCTCCCTCCCTCCTTCCCCTCCTTCTCTCCTCTTGTCGCAGCGCCGGGAGAAAGAATTCGCCGGCCCAACGGGCCAGAGGCGTGCTAAGATCTCCGGTAACTGCTAAATCATATTTCTAGTTCGCGCGCGCGGGGCGGCCCCTGGGGGTCCCCGGACGAAAAGTACCCCGGGCGATCCCCGGCAGGGTCGGATCAGAGATGGTTTTCCTCCTGGGTACGGCCTCTCAGGCCCCCCAGAGCGCGCCAAAAGGGCCCCAAGAGGCCCCCAAGACTGCCCAAGAGGCCCCCGAGACGCCCAAAGGACGCTCCAAAACACCGAAGATGATCCCAAGACGGCCCAAGAAGCCGCCAAGACGCTCCAAGTGGCCTCCAAGAGGCCTCACAAGAGCGCCCCGAGAGGCCAAAATCATCAATTTTACGATGGTTTTGGAAGGATTTTGGCCTTGTCGCATTTTCGGCTTTCCGATGCTACAAGACGGCCCAAGAGGCCCCCAAGAGCGCACGAAGACGGCTCAAGAGGCGCCCAAGAAGGCCCTCAGAGAGCCCAAACGGGCCCCGAGACGGCCCAAGAGACGCCCAAGACGGCCCCAGAGAGCCCCAAGACGGCCCCAAGAGGGGCCCAAGATGGGGACCACGAACCGAAACCTCAAGCCTTCCGCCCCAAGAGGGCCCCAGGACGCCCCGAGAGGCCCCCAAGATGGCCCAAGATGCCGCCAACAACCCCCAAGAGACCCCAGGAGGCTCGAAGGAGGCTCAAAAGAGACCCTACAAGGCTTCAAAAATGTCTCCCAGGCGCCCCCGAACGGCCTCTCAACAGACCCCAGGGCCTCCCAAAGAAGCATCTGGACGACGGCCCTGTTTGGCCCCAAGAGCGCCGCAAGATGCCATCGAGAGGCTTCCTCCTCCGCCCTTTTCTCTTCCTGCTCCTCCTCCTCCTCCTCCTCATATTTATCTTCATCCTCCTCCTCTCCTTCTCATCCTCTTCTCCTCCTCCCCTCCCCTTCCCCATCCTCATCTTCCTCCTCCTCGGTGGCGCCACAATGGCCCTGGGCCCACGGCTAAGCAGTAGCGATCATGCAACATGGGCCGGCGGAATGAGCGAAGCGATTGAATCATATGGATACGAATGTTAGCCAGCGCTGGCCCCAAGAAGTAAGTTGTTTCACTGTGGATGTGTCAGCTACGTGGTGCAAGCTGCGTTGTGCAAACCGTGTGGTGCAGCGTACGTGGTGCCAGCTAGAGTCGACACCTCGCCGGCAACGTGGCGGCAACACGGCGAAGCCTCGTCGGACCCGCCCATCGCACGAGGCGGCAACGAAGCGTCGGGATTTTGCGGGACCGCGTTTAGACACTGCACAAGTATAGCATTATTCATTGGGGACGATCCTGGGATCCCAGTGCCTCGCGCACCGATCCTCTTGTTCCAGGATTCCAGGGGAGTGCGGGAGGTGGGGGCGTTGGCTGCTTTGTGCCTCCTACAAATGGATTCCCTTTGCGCGAGCGGGCGCGGTGCCCTGCTGGGGCCCCGCAGCCCACGTCGAAAGTTTGTGCTGCACACAAAGGCGGAACCACATTTCACCTTCAATTTCAAGGGGCCGTAGACCTGCCAAAAGGGCATCGGCCCCCTTCCCCCCCGTAGAACATGATCAAGAAGAGCTTGTTGGGGCCCCTGCCATGGGCGGGATAATTCGACACCAGGGCCCTGGGCTGCTATTTGAATTATAATTAGATCCGGGACCGAAATGATCCCATGGCTTTTGACGTGGCAAAGATTTATCTCACCGTCTCCCAGATCCAGGCCTCAAAATCCCCAGTGGTTCTCACACTCGAATCATGTATCCCAGGCTACTACCCATTTCGGCTGTAGATGATTTCGGCCCTTCGCATTTCCGACGAACTTTTCGTCCCGCCGAAGTAAGGATACGGCTCGCCAGCCGCTTCGCGATTCTGGCTTTGAGTTTACAGGCCCGTGATGCAGGGGATGACAGGGCCCCCGCTGTCGTCGGTCCGCCTCGGCCAGCATGGAGGCTGCGTCGGGGCTCTCAAGTCCGAGGCTCAACTCAGGAGGGAAACAACACACGGACACCATTAATCGTCGACTCCCAGGAAGACATGGGAAAATGTGGGAAGCGGGGGGGAAGACGAAAACCCCGAGAAGGTGGGAGAGTGTGGGGGAATCCTGGGATATGTGTGCATTTGTTTGCGTGTGTCCTTGGGCCCCTTGATCGACATCCACCCAGCGCGCGCGAGTCGCAGAAGTCATTCGCGGGCCTCGGCGCACGCCTCGACCATGCTTGGGCGGCCCTCGCCGCAGGGGGCCTGGCCGTCCTCCCATGACGTGCGCCCCGCAGCGTTCTCGAGGTGTCCCTGCCTGCCTGGACGTCGCGCCGCCGCGCTCGAGGGCCCGAGTCGCCCGGCCAAGCGCAGGCGCCATCCTTTCGGGGCTCCAGAGACGGGAGCGGCAAAGAGGGGGGTGATGACTCGGGAGTGGGGGGGATATCATGGCGGGGGCCATGGTATTTCCTCAGATTTCATGGCGCCGCTTCTGATTCCATTGCGTCCCTAGCCCCCCCGCTGGGCCGCGCGCATGCCGCCGGTCATGATTTGCACCCCCCCCTCTTGGACACCCCCCTCTTGGCCGCTCCCGCCAGAGACGGGGGTCGATGCAAACGGGGGTCCGCCAGAGTGTTGGATATTGCAGGGTCGCATGCACTCGGGCTTGGGCGCAGGATCCTGCAGGATGTTGCAGGATCCTTCGCACTGACCCGGGTTTGGGCGCAGGATCTTGCAGGATTTGTGTCAGGCTTCTGCAAGGCCTGGTAACTAACCTGGATTTGCATTGACCCGGGTCAGTGAGTCCCCGACCCTTGCGAGCAAGGGCGGCGCAGTCGTGGCAGCTCGCATTTGAGGGCAAGAGCTCGCGGCAACGTAACAACAGGGATGATGGCCAATGTCGGGGATGGTGGTGACGAGGGCGTCGACGATGGGCCCCCCACCCGGGCCTCCGAAGGCTTCGTGGCGACGCGATGTGGGGCTCGGGACTCTGCGGGACCTCTGCGCAATGGCGCGGGATTTTGACATTCACTGCGCTGTGCGTCGGGGATTTTGCGGGAACCCGTTTCAAATATAATATTTTTACTTGAAGACGATCCCGGGATCCCAAGACCCCACGCACCGATCCTTTTTTAGGACTCTAAATCGAGGTGCGGGTGGGCGTTGGTTGCGTTGGGAGATCCCCAACACCATGATCCCCTCTGCTCGCGCGGGCGCGGTGCCGGCCCCGCAGTCCACGTCTAAATTCTGACCTGCATCGGAAAACAGCTGGCCAGTCGCTTTACTATTCCTGCTGATAATTCACAGACGCATGCTACAGGTGATGAAAGGGCCCCCGTTGTCGTCGAGGAGCCTCGGCCAGCGTGGAGGCTTTGCTGGGGCTCTCAAGTCTGGGCTTGAACATCCGCCCAGCGTGAGCCCGTAGAAGTCATTCAAGAATCCTGGCTCGCGTCTCGACCACGCTAGGGTTTTCGCAGCGGGAACACGGACATCCCCTTGACGCGAGTCCCACAACGTCCTTCACCACCCACCAAACCACCCCAACCCAACCCGAAGGCCCGAATTTATCCTCGATTTCCAGTGGGGGGGGGTCGGGGAACATCGAAAAAACACATGGGATCCGTACCCCCCCCAACCCGAAATTCGGGTCGAATTCGGGCCTTCGGGTTGGGTTGGGGTGGTCTGGTAGGTAGTCAGTCCTAGAGGTGCCCCGGCCCGCCTGGACGTCGCGCCGACCCCCAGTCCGGCGACCATCCTTGCGAGCAAGGGCGACGCAGTCGTGGCAGCTTGCACTTGAGGGCAAGAGCTCGCGGCAATGTAACAACAGGGATGATGGCCAATGTCGGGGATGATGATGATGATGATGATGATGATGATGATGATGATGATGATGATGATGATGATGATGATGATGATGATGATGATGATGATGATGAGATGATGATGATGAGAGCGTCGACGATGGGCCCCCCACCCGGGCCTCCGAAGGCTTCGTGACGACGCGATGCGACGCTCTGGACTTTGCGGGACCTCCTCGCAATGGCACGGGATGTTACTTTATTGCATGGCGCGTCGGGATTCGACCCTCTTGCGGAGTGCGGGGGGGGGGGCGTTGGTTGCGTTGGGGGATCTCCCAGACATGAATTCCGTTTGCGCGCGCGGGCGCGGTGCTTTGCTGAGGCCCCGCAGCCCATTTTGAAGTTTAAAGTTGCATAGGCAGACGACTGGCCAGCCGCTTTCTTATCTCAGATGTTAATGTGCAGGCCCATGTTGCAGGTGATGACAAGGCCCCCGCTGTCGTCGAGGAGCCTCGGCCAACATGGAGGCGACGCTGGGGCTTTCAAGCCCAGGCCTCAACATCCAGCAGGCGTGGGTCCGTGGAAGTCGTTCAAAAGTCTTGGCGTGCGTCGAGACCATGCTAGGGCCTTCGCAGCGGGGGCCTAGACATAACCCCCGACCCAAGCCCCGCGAAGTCTTCGAGGTGTCCTGGCCCGCCTGGACGTCGCGCTGAGGCCCAGGCGTTCCAGGGCCAGCTTCGCCCGGTCGGCCGCGGGCGCCATCCCTTTCGCGCAAGGGCGGCGCGACCGCGGCAGCTTGCCCGTGTGCCAGAGCCCACGACAACGGAACAACAGAGATGACGGGCAACGTCTGGGAGGACGACGACAGCGTCGACGGG
The DNA here is from genome assembly GCA_963575745.1 of Prorocentrum cordatum. NCBI lineage: Eukaryota > Dinophyceae > Prorocentrales > Prorocentraceae > Prorocentrum > Prorocentrum cordatum. Next base: position 307,682 of record CAUYUJ010014360.1, on the reverse strand, counting down.
GGGCCCCACCGGCGCTCCGAGAGCTTCGCGGCGCCTGCGGGGCGCGGGGCCTGGCGGGTCCCTCTGCCCAGTGGCGCGGGCTGTCGGAACCCACTGCGTTTTGCGTCGGGATGCTGCGGGGCCCCGCCACATACTTGCTACATGATGATTAGTTGGGGGCGACCAGGGGATCCCAGCGTTGGGGGGTGTCCCCCAGGACTTGATTCCCTCTGCGCGCGCGCGTGCGCGGTGCCCTGCTGGGGCCCCGCAGCGTCGAAATGTGAAGCGGAATCGGGGAACGGCTGCAGTGGAGACCCCCTCCTCCTCTTCCGCCTCCTCCTCCTCCGCCTCCTCCGCCTCCTCCTCCTCCTCCTCCTCCTTCTAGAGACCCCCTTGGCATTGCCCCATCTTTGGAGCAGTCTGGAGCCAATGTTTCGTCAGACGCGCCGACATGAGCGAGCGCTTCTTCGGCCCCAACCCGCGGCGCCTGCATGGTGCGCACTGCGGGTCGCAGCCACAGCCGCAGTTGTAATCCGGTCTTTTTCTTTTCCCAATCGATTGGGCCGAAAGATTTTCAGAATGGAAAGAGCACGCAGACACAAATGAGCGTCGATCCCCCCGAAATTCTGAAAGTTTGGGAGGGGAAGACGAAACTCCAGACAACATGTGAAAATATGGGGAGTCCTGGCATTCGTGTCTATTTGCGTGTATGTGCCCCTGAGGCCCTTTAGGACTTCAGGCGTGCCGAGCCCAGGGCGACGGCATCCCCAGGAGCCGACGCCGGGCCTGCTCCGCAAAATTCTGGGAGGCTTGCTCCGGGAGTCGTCCTTGGGGTGGACCATTGGGGTGTTCCACGCAAAGCTTCGAGAAGGAGGCCGAGGGACGAGGAGGAGTTCGGGAAAGGCCACGGAGCCACGGACCGCGGGACCCCGCGCAGTCGGGTCTGGTGCCGCCCGCTTCGCCGAGGGGTGTTGCCTCGAAGCGGAGGGCTGTCTATACGCTCGGGGGTGGCAGAGAGGGGGGTGACGACTAGGGGGAGGGTGGATATCACGGCGTGGGCCATGATGTTTCCCCAGATCTCATGGCGCCTCTTCTTCTTCTTCCATCACGTCCCTGGCTCCCCCCCCCCCGGGGCCGCGCACATGCCGCCGGCCATGATTTGCGCCCCCCCCTCTTAGACGCCCCCCCTCTTGGCCGCCACCGATGCACAGGGCCCTGGGGCTGAGCAGACGGGCCCCCCACTGGCGAGCGGACGGCGGAAGAGCGGGCGAGGCTGTCCGACTTGCTCGCTTGCTCGCTCGCCGCCTCGTCGGCGAGGGTCTGCGCCCGGTCTGCGACTGGCACGACGCCGCGGCCGAGGTGGCCTCGCGGCCCCAGCTCAGCTCGACACGAGCTGCGCTCGCTGGAGCCAGAGGGTCCCATGTTTCTCCTTGTGCTGTCCACTCTGGCGTCGTCCTCGCCGGTTTTTGTCCACTAGCGTTTCTGTCCCTTGGCGCCTTCCTCGTCGGAGATGTCCTGCATCTCGTCGTTCTTGGTGGCTGCCGCTCCGCTGGCCGCCTCCGCTTCCGCTTTTGGTTCGTCGTCGCTGCCAGTCTCGGGCTCCCCGGCGAGCTAGAGCCAGAGGAGCAAAGGACATTGGCACCGCTGCCGTTCCCTCGTCGCCACGGCTGGATTCGCCTGGAGATCTTGGGCAGAACGATCCCCAGGGGGGGAGGTCCGTGCAGTGGGGCCTCTCAGATGGTGTCGGAGTAGGCGGGGTCGGACGATCCCGCCGCATCGCCGATGCATCGGCGATGCGGCTAGACGTGGAGCCATCGATGTGGAGCCCGATTTTCCTCACGCCGACGGCGCCCATGCATCGCCGACATCGCCAGTGCATCCTCGATGCATGGCATGGCCGATGCCGTGCGATCTTCCGACCCCATCTACTCGGACCCCATCCGGGAGGCCCAGAAGTATGGGTATCTTCTTGCAGCCCCATAGAGCGACCGTCGAGGAACGCGGGCGAACGCGCTGCAGCGTCGAGAGGGCCCCCCGCCCCCCCCCCCCCCCCCCATCATAACCTATCCCGACTGCGACAGAAACGTGGAGATCGTCGCTAGCAATGACGGGAAACGGCGGATAGTCCGGTGCTTGTGGCGCGCTGCGCTCAAGTGGGCAGCGGCATTCCGCGCCGTGCCGCCCCGGCCGCTCCGCCGGCGATCCAGCACGTCCACTACGGCTTCGCTTGTCGGGGTGGTTGTTATGAGGGTGGACGTTCTGTTCTCTACTCTCCGACAATCCATGCCTCTTCCCTGGACGAAGGCTACTGCCAGAATAGTGCGATCACATCATGTCCTGTTGGGCCCGAGACTCGTTTCGATCATGTTCGCCAGAGCTTGGTTCAGCAACTGCAGTCCCTACCAATGTCCGCCCCAGGGCTGGCTGGGCGCCGCCCAGTGGCTGCCAGGACGCCCTCCTGAGCCGTCTCGGGAGCGCGCCGCTGCCGAGCTCTTTGAGGGCTCAGGTTTTGGGGGAACAGGTCAGGTCAAGTCAGACGAGGAGGAGGAGGAGGAGGAGGAGGAGGAGGAGGAGGAGGGAGGAGGAGGGGAAGGAATGGAGGTTGAAGCGAAAGAGGACTGGAGGGAGGGAGGGAGCGAGGAGGATGAGGAGAGAGGGACGGTAGGACGGGGAAGGGAGGAAAGGAGAGGGGAGGAGAAGGAAAGGAGGGAGGACTGACGGATTTAGGTTAGTAGGTAGGAGGGAGGAGGGGCGGCGGGAGGAGGGAGGAGGAGGCGACCATAGGGCACAGGCGGGACAAAGACATGCGGCAAGGGCAGGTCGCGCCGGAGGCTCTGGCAGCCGATGGGCAGTTGCATGCGACCTGCTGGCAAGGATCTGGTCTTCGACAAGCCCAGCCTGGACGTGGCGACAACCCTGGAGGTCTGGGGCACAGGTGTGTGTCCTCCTCCTGCCCCTGCTCCTGCTCCTGCTCCTCCTCCTCCTCCTCCTCCTCCCTCCTGCCTCCCTCCTTCCATCCTCCTGCTCCTCTCCTGTTGCTCCTCTCCGGCCTCCTCCTCCTCATCCTCTCCTGTCCTCCTCATTCTCCTCCTGCTTATCCTCCTCCTTCTTCTCCTCCTCTTCTCCTCTCCTTGCTCCTGCGTATCCTCCTTATCCTCCTCCTCATCCTCCTCTGCTCATCCTCCCTTCCTGCTCCTCCTGCCCTGATCCTCCTCCTCTCTCTCTTTTGTCCCTCTGCCTCCTCCTCCTCGTCCGCCTTCTCCTCTCTCATCTTCTCCTCCTCCTCCTCCTACTCCCCATCGTTCCTCCCCTCCTCCCTCCTCCTCCTCCTGCTCTCTCCTCCTGCTCCTCCACTCTCCTCCTCCTCCTCCTCCTCCTCCTCCTCCTCCTCCTCCTCCTCCTCCTCCTCCTCCTCTCGAAGAAGAAGAAGAAGGAGGAATAACGGCGTAAACATAAACCTTCAGAGCTCCGCGCGGAGTTCTAAGATCTGCGTTTGAGCCCCTGGCGTCGCCTCCGGCGCCGCCCTTGGCGAGCTCCGCGCGCCAGGGAGGGGGCTCCAGCGCAGATCCAAGAAGTTCGTGCGATGCCAGTGCCGCCGATCCGGGACGCTTCCGATAGTGTTCGGGTTCGCTTGGAGGCTTGTGGGGCCGTCTTGGGGCCCTCCAGGGCCGTTGTAGGAGGAGGTCGTCGAAAGCGTCTGTGTTATATGTAGTAGTTGTTCTTCCCTTATCCTCCACATCCTCCCATTCCACTCGCCTCTTCCGCCCCCTCATCCTCGTCCCAAAGACCTTGACGCCAGTGAACGACATGCACGTTCGGAAAACTTGGCCACCCTGGTTAGACTGGGCAACGCAATTCTATCCACGCGCTGTTCGAGATGGACAAGTCTGTCCTGCTCTTGAGCCGCGCCGACGCGCCTTGGGGCGTATGGCCCTCCCTGCCTGTCCTCTCCTTTCCTGTCCTCGCCCTCCCCGCACGGCCGTGCGAGCGGCCAGCCCACCCCGCACGGTGACCTCTCGGAGCGTCCAGCGCCGCGGCGCAGAGGCGCGGCCGGCAGCCAGGCCTGGCCCCGCCCCCTCGTCCTCGCCGTGGGGGGGAGGGGGGGGGGGGAGGAGGAGGGGAGGGAGAGGAGAGGAGAGGAGGAAGGAGGAAGGAGGAGGAGGAGGAGGAGGAGGAGGAGGAGGAGGAGGAGGAGGAGGAGGAGGAGGAGGAGGAGGAGGAGGAGGAAGGAGGAGGGGGGAGGAGGAGGGGGCGGGTCCTGAGGGCAACGGGTCCTGAAGTGTTCCGCCGTTCCCGGGCTCCCGGGGCCCCCCTACGGGCCCCGGGGCCGTCAGGAACCGGCTCGGGAGGTAGAGCGGGTCCTGGGGGAAGGCCCCAGAGTCCAGAGGGCCTGCTTCCCCCATGCTAATCCTTCGTCTTGATCTGGCCCCGCCCCGTTCCCCCCCCCCCCGCCCCTCCTGGCAGGTTGCGAAGCGCCCACCCACGCGTGGTTGTATGCGCTAGCCATGTCTGCCAGAGATCCCACGCAGCTGTCGCAGTCACGACCTCGCCGTGCAGAGGAGCCGAGCCGAGCCGAGCCGTCGCCCTCCCCCTGCGCCACCTCCGCCTGCTCCTCCTCCGCCTCCTCCTCCACCTCCTCCTCCAGCTCCCCGTGGCCCTCGGCCCAGGAGTACCACGGCGCGGGCCCGACCTCTGACGCCTGCACACTGGAATCTGCCGTGCGATCGGCCGTGCCGACGGGCCCCCTCCGCAGCCCCGCGGGGGGGGAAGCCACTCCGTGCCCGGCCCGGCCCGCCGAGGTGGCCAACCTGAAGGCGGCGGACCCGGCCGAGCTGCGGGGCATCCCCTTCCCGGAGGCCGCCGGCCCGCCTGAGCGGGCAGTGCGGCGCCCTGCCGCCCTCTTCATCCTCCTCCTCCTCCTCCTCCTCCTCCTCCTCCTCCTGCTTCTCCTCCTGATTCTCCTCCTCCTCCTCCTCCTCCTCCTCCTCCTCCTCCTCCTCCTCCTCCTCCTCCTCCTGTTTCTCCTCCTGCTCCTCCTCCTCCTCCTCCTCATCTCTCCTCTCCTACTCCTCCTCCCTCCTCCTACTCCTCTCTCCTCCTCTCCTCCCTCCTACCTCCTCCTCCTCCTCCTCCCCTCCTCCCGTCCCATCCTCCTCCGCCTCCTCCGCCATCCCCTCCTCCTCCTCTCCTCCTCCTCCTCCTCTTCCTCCTCTCCTCATCCTCCTTCCTCCTACTCCTCCTCCTCCTCCTCCTCCTCCTCCTCTTCCTCCCTCCTCTTCCACCCTGCCCAGTGCAGCTGACATTGACCATCTCCCAGCTGCTTCACGCTGGAAATACGCTAAGCAGCTCATGTGGGAGGCCGCCAGTGAGACCCGCCATGAGCTCCAGGGCCTCCCCCTGGCCTCCCAAGATCCCAGCGATTGTGAGGCCCAGCTGTAGGGGAACAAACAGTGGCATAAACATAAAAAACTCGGAGGTCCACGCGGATTTCTCGGATCCGCGCTGGACCCCCCTGGCGGCGCCTCCGGCGCCACCCTGGCGCGCCCCGCGCGCCAGGGAGGGGGGTCCAGCACCGATCCGAGAAATCCGCGCGGACCTCAGAGTTTTTATGTGTTTGTCACTTTTTGTTCCCCTAAGCTGGTTACCCTGAGTGCCTTCCCTAGATCTTGGAAGCAGGATGTGAAGGCTGCCGCCATCATCCAGTTCTGCACTGTGCTAGGCGATCGTGTTCTCGACCTCTCGCGGACCTCTGTATCGTTTCTTGAGCCCGACTCCTTCCGCTCACTCTTCCGTGACACTCTCCTCGCAAGGCTTCGCGGCCGTGGAGGAGGACCCAGCAGGGGCAGAATCGAACCCTCGCCTTCGCAAGAAGCCGTGCCAAGCCATACCAGGCACAAGTTTCCTGTACGACTCTCCATTCGGCAGTTTGATATTGTTGGTAGAGGGGGTCTCCCAAGGCGGGGACCGATGCTCCTCCACAAGGAACGACAATATATGATCTGGGTAGCGTGCGAGGCTTGCAGCGTTCGGCCCTCGCGCAGCGCCTCCGTGCGTCGACCCCTCCCTAGGCTTCGGCGTCGACTGTTGAGGAACCTGCCGGTTGCAATAAGAGCGACCCCCCGCGCACGAGACGTCCAGTCCTGACCCTGCCTCACGCGATGCGACCAGCGAGGCTGCGCGGCTGGACCTTGGTGCTGGAGACGCGCTGGTTGGTTCCGCAAGGGTCCAGGGCAGCTCGGAGGAAGAGGACGGGGTGCTCACGGCTGCAATCCAGAGGGAGAGCCTTGCCTCCGCGCTGCACTCCCCCATTCCCCGCCTCAAGGGACAAAAAACACCCCGGCTCTCTCTGATCTGCGGATGCTGAACAGCCGAAGCCGTTCCCTGAACCGTCCTGCCTTGTTCGATGTTTTCCTCGGGCATGTTTGCCAAAGAGCTTCGCTTGTAGGGGCGCGTATGATGAAGGTGGTTCTTCTTTCGTCCACCTCCACACCCTCTCCCATCTGCCTCTCCTCCCTGCGAGCACAACAACACGAATGACCTACGATGGATCCTGGCCGCTGTGTGCACAGAGTGGTGGTCATCACATGAGCGGGCATACGCCTCACAAGTTCGAATAGTAGCTCTTCCTGCCGAGGCCACGGCCTCCATGCAATGCCTTCATGGGCACGGGCGAGCTCCCCAGAGGAGCACGCACGACTCCGGCGTTCGTTCGTTCGTTCGTTCCCATCTGCCCCTCCTCACGGGAGAAAAGCGGAGGAGGAGGGAGGGGGGAGGAGGAGGAGGAGGAGGAGGAGGAGGAGGAGGAGGAGGAGGAGGAGGAGGAGGAGGAGGAGGAGGAGGAGGAGGAGGGGATGGCGGAGGAGGAGGAGGGCGAGGAGGAAGAGAGGGAGGAGGAAGAGGAGGAGGAGGACGGCGAGGAGGAAGAGGAGAAGCAGGAGGAGGACGAGGAGGAGGAGGAGGAGGATCTGCCTCTCCTCCTTGGGGCTCCGTGGACCTCTCGGTCGGCCAGCCCCCCTCCTGTGCCGGTCAGGTCGAGGAGCTCGTCCGCCGCGGCTGGTGGCAGGCCGCGCAGGCCCTGGTGGCGAGGCGCGCGCGCGCCCGGCCGCCAGCTCCTGCAGGGGGCGTTCTGCCCCCGCCCCACCCCACTCGGGCCGAACGAAAGAGGGGGAAAGGGAAGGGGGGGGCGCCACAGGGGGGGGGGCAGGGGGGGGGGGGGGGGGCTTCGGTCCGCGGCGCATCAAACCGCAGAACAGCGGATGCAGAACGAGGTCTCCGGCCGCCGCCGGAACCCGAGAGGTGTCGACAATTGGGGCGCGCGGGTGGCATCGCTGTTCGGAAATTCGATGCACCAGCAGATCAAATTCACCCCCCCCCCCTCAGGGTCCACCCCCCCCTTAGGGGGACCCCGAGAAAGGGGGGGATAGGGCAAGGGGGGTATGAAGTCTGCTGCATGCAGCTGGTTTCGGCCCCGCCCCCGGGCCCATTCCTCGACACGTGGGCGCCTCCAGGCGCCGGAGGAGGCGCTGGGAGAATCGGCTGCGTGAGCCGATTCTCCACCCTACCCTTTGCTGTCCCCCTCCTCCTCCTCCTCCCTCCTCCTCCTCCTCCTCCTCCTCCTCCTCCTCCTCCTCCTCCTCCTCCTCCTCCTCCTCTTCCTCCTCGCCCTCATCCTCCGCCATCCCCATCCTCCTCCTCCTTCTCCCCCCTCCCTCCTCCTCCTCCTCCCTCCTCCCCCCTCCCTCCTCTTCTTCCCTCTTCCTTCCTCCACCCCCTCCTCTTCTCCCTCCTCCCTCCTCCCTCCTCCGTCCCTCTTCCTTCCCTCCTTCTCCCTCCCCCCATCTCCTCCCTCTCCCCTTTCGTTCCCCCCAACCCACCCCCCACCCCGGAGGGTTTCAAAGGCTGTCGGCGCGCAAAGGGTTGAGCGCCACCACTTGCGCTCAGGTCTGTGGTTCGAGGGCTCGAGCGCATGCTGACCTCGAGCGGAGGGGGTTGGGCCGTACCCCTCTGCCCCAACCCCTGCTGGAGCCCTCCAGCCCCGTCCCCTCCCTCCTCTGCCAGCGCTGGGAGCACGTCCAGCACCTGCGCCAGCGTAGTTCCCCCACCCACCACAGGCATCGCGGCCTCCCATTGGCCACCCGCCCACCCACCCAGCTGCAGTCATCCGCCCAACCGTGGCCAGTGCACCCAGCCGTAGCGTCAACTGTAGACTTGGCTATGACGTTGGAGTGGGTAAGTATGGGGCGGCGGTAGTAAACAACGTTGCTTGCATTGTGAATCCATCGCCCTGAATTCCACGCCCTGGGAGATGTGCACACAGATGGGAATGGTATTGGTTTGAGTGGCGCTGGATGCGAGCAGGCTCCGAAGGCGATGCGTAGATTCTAGGGTGGGCGGCGTGGAAAAGTCGCATCGATACGTAAGCGTTGCCATGGGAACACTGTTGAGCCAGGGGCAAAACCAAACGGAGCTAGAAGTCGCAGACTGTGGCTTAGCTTAATCCCAAGCTGAGGCTCAAGGCTGACCCAATGCCAGAGCAAAGGCTTAGCCAAAGACGTGTTTAAAAGTTGATGGAGTTCAGCCAAGCTCTAAGCCGAATGCAACGGCAGGCAAGGCACGGGAATCTGCAGTCCAATTCCGTTTTCTGTTTTCGGTGCATTTCTTCTCGGCATGCGCAGTTCGCGCCAATAACCGCAGACAGTGCGCCTTGATTGGTGCCGCAGCCTTGCACTGAGTGAAGACACGTCGGTTTGATGATCACCGATGAAAGGTTGAGGCACGCCGCCCGCATCCTCGCCAGCGGGAGCCAGACTGAGCCAGCTGCCATCGACACTTGCGCACAACTTGACATGTGCGCGCAGCGCACGAGCATGTGTCTCGCTGGGCTCGTTTGAGGCACGTCTCGCTGGGCTCCTTTGTACGTGCATCGGGCGATTGGGGTAGCCCTCCCGAGGGGCAGCTGATGTGTTGATCTGCCTTTTCGTGTTGTTTTCTGTGGAAAAATGTATCCCCTAGCCTTCTGCCAGAGGCGACGATAGGAGCGAAGAGCCCCGGGCAGGAGCAATACGTCCATGTATCCAGGGGCGCGGATGATCCATATCTTCGGCGAGGCTCCCGGGCGAATGCGTGTAATGCCCGCCCGTGGGCTATTCGCCCTTATCGTCGCCGCCGATTCTGCTCCCCCACCCCTCCCGCGCCCGCGTGCACGCGCACGGCCGCGCCGGCACGAACGCCCACTGGCCCGCGCGTCCAGCAGACCACGCGCCCGCGTCTGCACGTCCGCACGCCGACACGTCTGCGCCCACGCGCCCACCCGCCGGTACCCCCACCCCACCTGTCTGCTCGATTGCCGATCTGTCGGCTGCGAGCGAGGGGGGGAAGTGAGAAGGGGCGGGCCTTCTCAGTAGGCTCGGAAGTCCCCCGGCTTCCCCGAAGACGCAGGAAATTTTCCAGAAGGCGCGAGGGCTTTGGGAAGTCCTGCCGTCTTTTGAGAAGGCCTTCCCCTTCTCACTTCCACCCCTCGCTCGCCGCCGAATCTGGGCTGACACTTAGTCACCAGCGCCTCCGTTGCTTACACCCATCAGAGGTCTTACGGAAAAACTGCCATTTTCGTGGACTTCAGATTTCGATTAAGAGATCCAGAATCTGGGCTGGGCCTTGGGTGTTGTCTTGTATCCTCTTCGTGGTTGTGGAATGTTCGTGCATCTGGACCTGGACTAGTAATTAAGAACATTTCGAAGTGTAGCCTATTTTCTTAGCTTCGAATGTTCTTAATTCGAAGCAGGGGTGTATGGATATTGCCACCCAGCCAATGCATGAGTGGACTCGAGGATGATGCGTCCAGGGGAAGTCGGAGATGTTGAACGCGATGAATTGCACGACGGCGTATCTGACGGGCGGCTTGGCAGATGGGAGCCAGGAAGAGGAGAGGAGGAGAGGAGGAGGAGGAGGAGGAGGAGGAGGAGGAGGAGGAGGAGGAGGAGGAGGAGGAGGAGGAGCTAGTGAAGGAGCACCCGCTGCGTTCGCGCAGGTCTCACCTTGCTCGCTTGGACTTCACGGCGCCCGTGCGGCGCGCGACCGCCGAGGTGAAGAGGGAGGCCGACGCGCTGCTCAAGGCGGGGCGGTGACGATGGGAGGTTCCATCCGAGGAGGGGAGGCCGTCCGTCCCCGTTTGAGGAGCTTGGCGCGTCCTTGCCCGACTTGCGCGGCTTACGATTCAGTAAAAGGTTCAGTCCACGTGTACCCAAAAGAATGGTGTTCAGCATCCTCCTCGTAGCCACCCCCTTTTCCCCACCAACCCCCCCCCTCCCCCGGTTCTTCTACGGGGTTCAGTATCCTTGCGGTCTAGGCCGCCGGTCTTCGCGAGAAGCCGAATGTGCCGTGCGCTGTCGTCTGCGGCGGCCCCCCTTTGGCGAGAAAGAGGCTCTCATCGAAGTGTTGGACGAATGTGAATGGGTCCAGCGCCATCTCCGCTGCTGCCAAAACCTCATTGAGCGAGAGCTTGAGACTCAGCACCAGGAGGCGCGCCTCGCGGAAGCGACGGGCAGGCGCGCTCACATGCTCGAGGCCATTGCCTCCACGCCGTGCCCCGATGAGCACGGGCGGGCTCCCTAGTGGATCGCGCACGACTCCGGCGTTCGCGTCGCCTCGCTCGAGACATAGCACGGTCTGGTCGAGGCAAACTGCTGTCTGTCTTCGAACCGACCTTACGGACAGAACGTTCGCGGGTGGCCCAGGTTGTGCGAGATCTCCCTGTCGTAGACGAGAGGCCGGTCCCCGCCAGCATTGATACAAGTGCCTCCCTGCACACATCGTGAGACGGGTGTCCACAGACCGACCGCAAACATCTTCAGCACCAGAGGACCCAACTGCCAAAATGAAAGCAGGCATCAACCCAGACATGATCGCGTCGCATATATGCATTTATGTATATACATACATGTGTATATAAATATTAACAAAGAAAACAAACAAACAAACAAACAAACAAACAAACAAACACAGAACATAACAAAACGGGAAGTTGTTGGCCGTGTACGGCCTCTGGGGCCTTCGACGGGCCCCAGGACCGTCAGAAAACGATTCGCGATCAAAAGCGGGCCCAGAAGAATGGGTCAGGATTTCCGGGGTCCCCGCATTGAAAAAACACAGCATCGCATGTCTGGAAATCTCTTGCGAGGGGGGATATCTCAGTTAACTTGCGCTGAGAATTCAAAGTGACCGACGTTTTTTTTTTGTCATCACACGGTCAGCGGCTAGGACTGTGACAAGGCGATCCCGTGTCCCTCTGCATTTAATTTGGCTCAAGTTTGGCCATGAGAGGGGATAGTCATTGCTGATGGTCGTTGGGCAGAGTGCGCCAATGGCGCACTGGGACCTGTTCCGGAAGAAGCCGATCAGGCGGCCAAGGACAGCCATCGAAACGTACATAGCATTTGCCCCAAGAGGATCAGGCGGGTGGTGGTGGCGATGGTGGCGAGTTGATCATCGAAGATGTTTGCGGCGAGTCACCGCCGCCCCCTGCCTTTTGGAATTGCTTCCGTCGTGAAACGTCAAGCGAAAGCGCGGCCACGCTAGTGGATTCAGCGTTCTCCCAGCCGCTGGTCTGGGGGAAACGGGCTGTATTGGAGTCATAGCCGCGTTCTTTTCGGGCATGTCGGATATTCTTGGGGGGCTCCTTGGGCCGCTCGGGCCAGCTTGGAGCTCCCTTGGGCCGTCTTAGGGCGCTCTTTGGTCGTCTGACGCCTTCGGAGGCCACATTGCGGGCCCCTCTGGTCCGCCTCTTCCGACCAGTTTAAGTCGTTGGTGGGGTGAACCTCCCTTGGGCTGTCTTGGGGCCATCTTGGAGCCGTCTTGGAGCCCTCCTGGGGGCCGTCTGGGGCGTCTCGATCCCGCCTGGGGGTGCCACTCTCTTGGAGCCCTCTTGGGGTGCCTTGGGAACCTCTCAGGCTATCCTGGGACATGTTTGGACCGTCTCGTACCATCTTAGGTTTCTTGAGCCGCCAACCAGGGCTGTCTTGTGGACGGTTGGGTGAGCGCGCGGGCGTGTGGGCGGGTGCATGGGTGAACGGTTAGGTGGGTGGATGTCTGAGTGGCGGAGCGGTGGCAGTGGTGATGGTAATGGAGTCGGTTGCAGCTGAGCGCACCAGGGAGATTCCCAAAGGTATTGGAATTTGCATTCGAGTGTTCAGGGGGGGTTAGTGGTGGTGGTGGTGTTCACCAAGGTGTCCGCACTGTGATCTCGAGCACCCTTGCCTCAGGCCCAGCGGCTCTGAATGCAGTCCCCAGACGGCCACTCCCCTGGCGCCGGCGCTGGAGCCGGGCTACCTGCTCGAGTTTGACCGAGACATGCCGTTCTCCAGGAACATCAGCAGCACGTCGGAAAAGATGGAGCGGACCCTGAGCATATGGGACCTGATCGGCTTCGAGATTGGCAGCATCATCGGGCCCGGGATCTTCGTGACCACAGGCCTGGCGGCGAAGGTGTATGCTGGGCCTGCCATCGCCCTGTCCTTCGTGGGCGCAGCCGCGCTCTGCGTGTGCGCGGGGCTGGTGTACTGCGAGTTCGGGGCGCGCATACCGTCCGCGGGTGGGGCCTACGCCTATGTGTACAGCTCGCTGGGCGATGCGGAGGGCCCAGCCGCGCACCAGCCCCGGAGCTGCCCTGGCTGGCTGCCCCCGGGATTCGTGCGCACGCCCTCCCAGCATGGCCCCGGAGACGTGCGTACCAATCCTGGGTTTTAAGTCGGGCGTGTCCCCCTGCAGGCGGATTTTGGAGGACAAAATAAGAATATCCAAAAAATGCCCCCAAAATAGTCAACAAATGATCGAAAAATCAGCCCCATCTTATTTTTTTAACTTTTTTCGAATGTTCCTCCTGTGGAGGGACCAGCCCGACTTAAACCTGGGTCCGCCAGGGCCCCAGACGGGTCGGGCGCTGGTGTGCTGCTGGTGCTGCCGCGGAGGCGAGCTGCCGGCCTTTGTGGTCGCCGCCCTGATGTCGCTGCAGTACTTCGGCGTGGCCTCGGGCGGCTGCCGCGCGGCGGCCAACTACATCGTGCACTTCTGCACCTCGGTCGGGCTGCCCCTGCCAGGCCCCGGGGAGCAGCAAGGGCACCCCAGAGCGCCCGAGCGAAGCGGCTGGGCGGAGGCACGGTGCGGCGCAGCGCCATGCTCTGAATGCCCCCGTGGGGTCATCCAGGGCCTTGGCATCGCTCGGACGTGTGCATTTTTCCTTCGGCGAGGACCATCGAGGAGCATCCTTGACCATTTGGCGAGAAAACCACGCACGAAACCGAGAAAAACACAGGGAAAGGACGTCCGAGCGATGGCAGGGGGCCGCCCCCGTGGGCACCTCGTGAGCGCAAGGCGGCTCGGGCCCCTGCTGCCTTCGCGTGGCCGTCGGGGCCCCGACGGCTGGAGCGTCGCCTCGTGCCCCCCTTGGTCGGCCCGGAGACGTGCCGCGCCGCGCTGCGGAGCGCGAGGCCCGCCCTCCCGCGGGGTCCGCCCGGACGGTGTTCCCCGCACGCAGGGGGCGGCGGGGGGGCTCACGCGCCGGGGGCCGGCGCTGACGGAGGTCGGCCAACACCCCCTGGTCGGGAGCCGCGCGGGGCCGATGGCCCCCGTGGTCGGCGCTCCGCTGGCCCGGCTTGGGGGAGCTGCTCGGCGGCCGGCCTCGCGGCGCGAACGGGCCGTGGCTGACGCTGACCCGGGTCCGCGTGTCCCCGCGGAGCGGCGGCGAGCGAGGGGGGCAAGCTGAGAAGGGGAAGGCCTTCTCGCAGAGGGCGGCGGGACCTCTCAGAAGCCCTCGCGCCTTCTCAGAAGGCTGCTGCGTCTTCGGGGAAGGCTTGGAACATTTCTCAGAGGGCCGGGGACCTCCAAGCCTTCATGGAAGGCCTTCTCCTTCTCACTTCCCCCCCTCGCTCGCCGCCAAGACAAGGCCGCGAACCCGCCTCAAAGGCGCCGCGAAGCGGCCGGCTCGGGGCCTGCAGGCGTCTCAAGTGCGGTCCTCTTCGCCTCCCCCGGGCCACGCGGGGAGGCGGGGGCGCCTGGCCTGGAGGGTGCGCGGCGTCGTGGGGACCAGGGGTGGGGGGGGCCGTGGGTTCAGGCCTCATGGATGGGGTCGGAGTAGCTGGGGTCGAAGGATCGCGCCGCATCGCCGATGCATCGGCGATGCGGCTCCGTGCGGAGCCCGATGGTCTCCACGCTGGCGTCGCCGATGCAGCGCCGGTGCATCGCGGATGCATCGCCGAGCCCGCCCGGGGGGCCACATGGCGATTCCGCAGGGGGCGCACGAGAAGCGCAGCGACGAGAGCAACGTCGGCGGCGAGCGAGGGGGTGAAGCGAGAAGGGGCGGGGCCTTCTCACAAGCCTTGAGTCGGGCCTGTCCCTCTACAGGAGGAATGCTCAAAAACAGTCCAAAGCAGAACAGTCCAAACATAGTCTGGGGACGATTTGTTGGTCTGCTTCGCATAGTTCTGACAATTCTTGGAGTGTGTTTATCGGCGCACAAAGCCCGCCTGTCGAGGGACATGCTCGACCTAACACGAGCCTCGGAAGTGCCCCGGCCTCCCGAGGAGGTGTCTGCGCCCTCCCCGAGGACCGCAAAAGCCTCTCCGGAGAGGCGCGGGGGCCTCTGAGAGGTCCCGCCGCCCTCCGAGAAGCCCTTCTCCTTCTCCGGGAGCCCCGTGCGCGTCTTCGGGGAGGGCCCAGGAGACAGGGGCTCCCTCGAGGGCGCGAGGTTGTTCGCGCTTCGCGGTCCTCGCTCCTCCTTCTCGTCCTCCCCGTCCTCCTTTTCGTCCTCCTCGTCCTCGCTCCTCCCCCCCTCGCTCGCCGCCGACAGCGGCAGTCGGCACTGACGGCGGGCTTCTGGGGCTGACGTCTTCGAACCAGAGCAGCCGGGGCGGCCAGGGGCCCACGATTGCACGAAAAGTTGCGTCTTCGGCGGAACATCTTCACTTCATGGGGCATTTCTATGTAGGCACGAGCAGTACAATTCGTCGCCATGCGATGCAATGCAAGGCAAACTATTGAATTCTAAATAGTGTGAAGCGCTCATTGCACATCACAGCAACGCCCAGCATGGCACCACCGAGCAGCTGATGCGATGGCAGAAACACGTGCCACTGGATAGCATGACATAGCAGACCATACAATGGCATAGTTTGTCGCAGCACAGCGTAGAACTGCTACGCTGTGTTGTGAGGGGGCTCGCCGCCGAGCAGATGATGCGATGGCAGAAACACGTGCCACTGGATAGCATGACAAAGCAGACCATACAATGGCATAGTTTGTCACAGCACAGCGTAGACACGCTACGCTGTGTTGTGAGGGGGCTCGTCAAGTCGAGGCAAGGCCGTCAAGGGGGCTCGTCAAACCGGAGTGAGGCCATCAACAACGTCCGTCAATTCGGACGGAGCCCGTCAAGAGAGCGTTGACGGCCAATTCCTTCCACTAAGAGTGAACTTGCGGCGAAGTTTTTTAACAAGAGGGAATTGATGGCTCAAACGACAGGCAGAGTGTGCACGGCCACCCGTCACGACGGTATGATACCCCGCCAGATCAGCCGCCCGCGACATACTCAACACAGCATAGACCGACATAGCGTTGGAGAGGCTTCATATTGTGAAGATCGTTGCGTAGTGCTGCGCAACTCAACATATGATGACATTTCCAAGCAGCCCATAGCATTGCATCGCATAGCACAGCGCACCGTGCCAGCATAGCGTATCATCGCATTGAACAAAAACGAGCATAGTGTCGTTCACGTGGCATCGGGAACGGCGCAACACAGCACATATCAGTTTATAGCAGTGCATAGCGTATGATAGCACGGCAACGCGTAGTGAACCATCGTTGAGCATTACATCGCATACCATAGCAGTACACAGTACAGTACGGTATAACGCTACATTGCATGGCATGGTGCCACTATTATTGCATGCCTAAGGGAGTACTGCAAAATCCTGGATGGCCGTGAACGGCATTGCATAGTGTTGCATTGCATCGTACGGGATGGCCTAGCATAGAGAGACCTTCTATCGGATGGCCAAGAAAACCAGCACGTAGCATTGCATTGCATTGCATGGCATGTCTTGGCGTAGAGTGGTATAGCTGTGCGCAGCGTATCATTACACTGCATAGCATGGCATAGCGAAGCAAACCGCTGCATGGCATGACAGCCCGAGGAACCCCTGGGGACCCCACGGAGCCCCAGAATTAACCCTGGGGGGCCCGGGGCATGTCCCATATGGACGCCAACGGCCTTCTTGCACAACAAGTCAACAAGCAAAGCCTAATTTGGGAAAGATCGTCGCCTGTTGCGTGCATCTCGGCTTCTCGAACCCAGGGTAGTGTCTCACTCCTATTCGCGTCTGCGGGAGTCCTGATGTCTTGATGCCATATGAGGCTTCTAGCCATTCGGGATACCAGAATCTGCCAGATATTTACCGAATTGAGAGCGGAGGACAGTCTGAAACGTCTCTCTCCGAAGCGGACAGTTCCGAACAACTAGATTTAGTCCGTCTCTTGGTCGTCGTGTTCGTACGCTTCCGTTCCCCACAGGCTTTCTGTTGGATATCCCAATATCCCAGGGCATCAACTTGAGCCTCCTCGCTCCACTCCAGTCAATCTTGCTGACAATGATAATCATGAGGGGCACCAACATGTCGACAGCATTCGGGAACATCGTGGCAACGGCTAATGTCATCATGATCGTCATATTCATAGTTGTTGGCCTCATGAACTCTGACACGAGCAATTGGACTGACGACTTCTGCCCAAACGGTGCCGCCGGTGTGCTGTCGGGCTCGTCGGTGATCTTTTATGCGTTCAATGGTTTCGACGCAGTCGGTACGCTAGCAGAGGAGATCCCTAATCCTGAAAAGTTGGTGCCCCGGGGGCTGCTGGGATCCCTCGCGATTGTTACAGTGGCGTACGTTGGCATCGGTTTTGCCCTCACAGGAATGGTGCACTACAGCCAGCTGGATGATGTCGCACCTTTCGCCCATGCGTTCGTAATGAAAGGTATATCGTGGGCTTTCTACATGATTACGTTTTCAGCCGTGCTGAATTGTTGGGCAAGTTCTTTTGCTTCGATCATGGCGCAGCCCCGCCTGCTGTACGCTGTTGCAAAGGATGGACTTATCCCTTCCCCGTTCAAGAAGATTGATCCCACCACGAAGACGCCGCTGTGGGGTACTGCATTTGTCGGTGGGTTCACAGCTTTATGTTCCGGCATTGCAGACTTCTCCACTCTGGCCATGACAGTGTCTTGTGGCATCCTGTTGGTATATGTATTTGTTGGCGTCGGCCTGCTGCGCATTCGTTATTCAAACGTGTTCGACACAAGCCGGGTATACGAGAGCATGTTCGACATCGCTTTGCCAGTTTACACTGGTAGTGTGTTTATCGGATCTTTGGCATCTCATCAAGGCTACGCCATGGCGACGTGGATGTGTGTTTCCTTGGCAGCTGTTTCCGCTGGTATGTTCGGCCTCATTTGGGCAAAGTGTGGTGCAGGTACAACGGCGGGCGCGCAGTTCCTGTGCCCGGCTGTGCCGGTCGTGCCCCTCGTGTCCATCGCCGCGAATTGTTACGTAGCACTGTCCCTCGGGCTGGGGCCGCTGGTGAACGTGGTTGCGTTCGTGCTGGTGTGCTCCCTGGCGTACGTCGCGTACGGGGCCTCGCACTCCAAGCTGGCGTGCCGGAGCGGCTTGCGGAAAGCGTTGCTAGGCAACGGAAGCAAGGCGTCCTGAGGCAGCTCAGCTTAGCCGCCAGTGCCTGACTGACTTGAGGCTTGGGGGGCTGGTTGGAAGGTCGGGGGCGCAGAGGTGTGTGGATACCATGGCCTGGGCCACGAAATCTCCCGGGTTGCAAGGGCCATCTTCTTCGTATGCATCCCCCATACCCCTCCTCGTCTGCGCACATGCCCGGGGCCACGGTGCGCTAGCACTCCTCTTCTTGGCAACCGCTCTTCGGTGCACCCGGGGAGGGACTCCAGGGCCAAGGGGCCTGGGGGGGGACCCCGCAAGAGCAGGGCAAGGCGCAGAGGAGAGGCAACTCCCCCCCCCCGCTTCTGTCAGTGAGGCGGGGCGTCCCCTTTTGGATATTAGGAACAGGTGCGTCGTGGCAGAGGGCCGATTAGGCCGCACTGCGTTGAAGCAGTTGAGTGCGACTGCATAGGGAGGTTGTTATCGTCCCACTCGCAAGAAGTGGAGGGAAACGAGCCGTTGACCGATTTTCCAGAGGCCTTCGGCCCATCCCGCCGTTTTGTCTTGTCTGCGGGTCCGAAGCGTAATGGGAACATTGTCGGAAGTATCGTGGTCTCATCCGATGTGGGATAGTTGGGATTATTTTCGGGGTCTGTTTGTGGCCTCGCGGGGCCTCCTGCGAGCCTCTTAAGAGCCTCTTGGGAACCTCTTGGAGGCCTCTTGGAGGCCTCTTGGGGAGCTTCTTCGGGGCCTCTGGGGGCTACTGGGTCCACCTTGGATGGGAGGCTTCCAGCGGTCTGGCGATGGCGCCTCCCTGGGACCTCTCTAATAGGATTCGTCAAAAACAAGTGGCGCGTGTGCCATGGCTCTTGCGCAAAAAGGAAGAGGGGGGGAGGAGGAGGCGGAGGAGGAGGGGGGAAGAGGGGGCAAGACATCGCCCCTCGGGGCCCAGCAAGGGGCCCAAAATCCCAGATGGGGAGGGGGGGAGGTGGTGTGCGTCGCGACGCGGAACAAGGTGCTCGGAGCGGAGGGGGCACGGGGCGGAGGTCCCACTGGGGCGCTGGGAGCGGGGAGAGGAGGGGGGGAGGTGGTGTGCGTCGCGACGCGGAATGAAATGGTCGGGGCGGAGGGGGCACTGGGCAGGGTTTGGGGCAGTGGGCCACGGGGCGGGGGTGTCCAACTGGGGCGCTGGGGACAGGGGGGGGAGGGGGGGGGGTGGTGTGCGTCGCGACACGGGATATAATTGTCGGGGCGGAGGGGGCACGGGGCGGAGTCCCCATTTGGGTGCTGGGGACGCGGGGAGGGAGGTGGGGGAGGTGGTGTGCGTCGCGACGCCGAATAAAGCGTTCGTGGCGGATGGGGCAGTGGGCGGGGCTCCCGCTGGGGCACTGGGGACGCGGGGGGGCTCGGGGCAGAGAGCCACGGCGCGGGGGTCCCACTCTGGCGCTGAGGACGCGGGGGGGGGGTGCGACTCGAATAAAGTGGTCGGAGCTCTGGACACCTTGTGCAAGATAATAAACTGACGGACAGTGTTGCGGTGCTTGTGTGTTCGGCGCTATTTCAATGCTGGCACGAAATCTTTGTTAGTGGATTGGTTTACTGCTTCGGCCCGGGACTGAACATTGAGAAATGGGAAACATGAAAGACGTGACCGTCGGATTCAAACATTGCAAACAGTTAATCCTGGGCTTGCGGATTTAAAACTGAAAACCGAAGGATCCCAATCTTGCGGCCGCGGATTGACATATTGAACGCTTGGAAAAGAGATATATGTTTGAAACATTGAAAAAAAGTTCGAAATTGACAGTCATTCAATCCGGGGCGGTCTGGGTTGATCTTCATATCATGTGGGGCCTGCACTCGATATTAAATTTCGGCGCGTTCCTACTTCATGTCTTCTTCTGGAGCGGGTCGGGGGGGGGAGGGCGGCCCATGGGGCGAGCGGGGCATCAGGGCATGCAGCCCTACGGAGAGGCTCGTCCAGCCACGCGGAGAGGGGCCGGGCGGGCGGGACACCAGCTGAAGCGGCTCCTGCGCGGCCCTTTGTTTGCCGCGCGCGGACAGGCGGCGCGGAGCTGGCCGTCCGAAGCGGGTCGGGTGGGCGGAGCAGGAAGGAGTGGTCTGCCAAGGCTCTCTCTCTCTCTCGAGCGCGGTCGGGCGAGGTGGGGCGGGCAATGGGCTCCCCGCGCAGCAGGGCCCACGGGGGGCAAGGCGGGTTGGGGCGGGGCAAGCAACGGCAGGGCTGTCCCGAGCGTGGTTGGGCGGGTCGGGGCCAACGGAGGAGGCGGGTCGATCGGGCGGGGCGTAGAAGTGCAGGGCTCTCTCTCTCTCTCTTTCTCTCTCTTTTTTTTTTTCTCTCTCTCTCTCTCTCTCTCTCTCTCTCTCGCTCTCACGTAGTTGTGGGGGACGGGGCCATCGAACGAGGCGGGTCGAGCGGGCGGGGCGTAAAAGTGCAGGGCTCTCTCTCTTTTTTTTGTTCTCTCTCTCTCTCTCTCTCTCTCTCCCTCTCTCTCACGTAGTTGTGGGGGGTCGGGGCTGATGAACGATGCGGGCCGAGAGGACGGGACATGAAAGCGCAAGACTCTCGCATATGCAGTTGGGGGTGTCGGGCACAACAAACGAGGCGGGTTCGGGCGGGCGGGGCATCAAGTCGCAGGGCTTGCTCGAGCGTGGCCGAGCGGTGCGGGTCCAGGGAACGAGGCGGGCCCGGCGGGCGGGACAGTGCAGGGCTCTCCTCGTGCGTGGCCAGGCGGAGCGGGTCCAGCGAGCGAGGTGGGTCGGGCGAGCGGGACATTCGACTGCAGGGCCCTCTTGAGCGTGGCCGGGCGGAGCGAGTCCAACAGACGAGGCGGGTCGGACGGGTGGGATGTTCAAGTGGCCCCAGGGCTCTGCACAACCCAGCGCCCCCATCGCCATGATCCCTCACGTCGGTGTCCTCCTCTACGCCCTCCCCCTTCCATCCTCACGGCAGGGGCGGGAGCCTTTGGCCAGCGGCTTTCCCATGGGTTTGGCCCACACGGTCTCCAGTGGTGCTTACCCTCCCCGTGCTCAAGTGGTGTTCCTCCGTCCTCGTGCTTCCTCCCTCCTCGTGTTCGAGTGGTGCTCTTCCCTCCTCTTGCTTTCTCCCTCCTCGTGCTCCAGTGGCGCCCTTCCCTCCTCGTGCCCTCCCTCCCTCCCTCTCGCGATGCCAGTGGTGCTTCTCCCTCCTCGTGCCGTCGCTCTACCCTCGTGCGCCGCACCCCTCGCGATTCCAGTGGTGCTCCCCTCCCCGTCGCGTTCCAGTGATGCTCCCTCCCTCCTCGTGCCCTCCCTCCCTCCCTCCCTCGATTCCAGTGGTGCTCCCTCCCTCCTCGCCCCCCCTCCCTATCGCGATGCCAGTGGTGCGCCCTCCCTCCTCGTGCGCCCTCCCTCTCGCGATCCCAGTGGTGTTCCCGCCCTCTCTCGATCCAAGTGGCGCTCCCTCCGTCCTCGTCCCCCCTCCCTCTCGCGGTTTCAGTGGCGTTTGCCTATTCGTCGTTCTCCATCCCCCCCGCGATTCAAGCTGGATCCTTGCACGGGATCCTAGGTAGCTTCGGGCACGCATCATGAACCCATCCACCCTCTATGCGATGTCCCTCTTCCCCATTTCGCCCTCCGTCCTCCCTTTTTGTTTTCCCCTTCCTCCTGCATTACGGCGGTGGCGTTCGTTAAGGATAGCGCGGATGAGGCTTCCGGCCCTGGAGGATTCCTTATCTGACGAGGGCGGCGGCGATACCCACGGCCAATCCACGATTGGAGTCCCACCGGCTTCCAGACCCTGGATTCCTCATCCGATGGTTCCTTACCCAATCAGTGCCTTCAATGCCTTGTGCATCATGAGTACCGTTCTCCTTTCCCACCTGATGGCGTGCGCACTGTCGCTGGCCCCCCTTGTGGAATATCTGAAGGTTCCTTTAAAGGCCTCTCCACTCAATCAGTGCCTTCAACGTCTTGTGCATCATGAGTACCGTTCTCCTTTCCCACCTGATGGCGTGCGCACTGTCTCTGGCCCCCCATTGTGGAATATCTGAAGGTCCCTTTTGAGGCCTCTCCGCCCCGAACGCCTTCGGCCGACCCGACAAGGGCCTTCTCGCCCGGGCGCCCGCCGCGCATGGCGTGCGCACTGTCTCCGGCCCCCCCTTGTGGAACAGCGGAAGGTCCCTGTCGAGGCCTCTCCGCCCCGAGCGCCGTCGGCCGACCCGGCAAGGGCCTCCTCGCCAAGGGCGCCCGCCGCGCTCCGGCCCGCCAAGGGAGGCTCCGGAGAGAGCCACGGGGAGAGCCCTCGGAGTGGGAATGTTGGTAATCCGATTGCAGCCGCAGGACACGAACATAAAACCGATAAACCGATGAACGGATCAACCGATAAACTATTTCGGTTGATCGGTTTATCGGCAGATCGACCGATAAACCGATATGATTATATCGGTTTATCGGTCGATCTGCCGATAAACCGATCAACCACTAAACCGACTCATCGCATGCGTGCCCGAATCTCAGCACAGCTTGGCTTTATCAGTTTATCGGTTTATCGGTATATCGGATGTTTCAGTTTATCGGTTGATCGGTTGATCGGTTTATCGGCCCGGCGTTGTCGTGGTTGTCCAATGGGTAATCCTTCGAAATTATCTCTCCTCTTCCTCCTAGTCCTCCCCTTCCTCTTCCTCCTAGTCCTCCTCCGCCTCCGCCTCCTCCTCCTCCTCCTCCTCCCTCTCCTCCTCCTCCTCCCTCCTCCGTTCCGATCCTCCCTCCCTCCCTCCCTCTCCTCCCTCCCTCCCTCACTGGCCCCGACGCCCATGGTTCTCCTAGTCCTCCCTCCCCCTCTTCCTCCTAGTCTCCTCCGCCTCCCCTTCCTCTTCCTCCTAGTCCTCCTCCGCCTCCGCCTCCTCCTCCTCCTCCTCCCTCCTCCTCCTCCTCCTCCTCCTCCTCCTCCCTCCTCCGTTCCGATCCTCCCTCCCTCCCTCTCCTCCCTCCCTCCCTCACTGGCCCCGACGCCCATGGTTCTGCGCGCACAGGGCCGCGGCCCCCGTGAGCCCCTTCTCGGCGTTCCAGCTGACCACCATTCCTGGGGAGCTCGTCCTCCCTCCCTCTTCCCCTCCTGCCCACACTCTCACATCCGTCCCCCATTCCCCTCCCTTGTTCCCCTCCCATCCCTCTTTCGGATTGGGGAATTTCGAATTTCCTGTCTCCTCCTCTCCCAGGCCCAGCGCCCAGGCCCATCCAGAAAGAAAAACTGGAAAGGGGGGAGGGCGGGAAGGAGAGATGGAGGGAGGGAGGGTTGGATTCGATTCGGGAAGGGGCATTTGAGAAAAGAGGGGATGGAGG
Source organism: Prorocentrum cordatum (assembly GCA_963575745.1). NCBI lineage: Eukaryota > Dinophyceae > Prorocentrales > Prorocentraceae > Prorocentrum > Prorocentrum cordatum. The sequence continues at coordinate 284,655 of CAUYUJ010014360.1, read as the reverse complement.
GGTGGAGGGAATAGGGATGGGGGAGGGGGATTGGAGTTGGGAAGGAGGGGTGGAGGGAGGAGTGGCGGGGGGAGGGCGGGGTTCGTGGGAAGCAAAATCTGGCGGGGCATTTCGGGCTAGGACGTTTTCGGTTTCTACAGCGCTTTGGCGGGGGTGCCTCCAGCTCCCCCTTCCTCTCCTTCTCTGGGCTTTGGGGGGTCGCATTTCCCCTCTCCTCCTCCCCCATCCTCCTTCTCCTCCCCCCCTCGGTCTTAGCCGTATCAGGTTATCACTGTAGCGCGAGCTGCGGCGAAAGCTGCTGGCGTCACGTGTCCTATTGCGGATCCGGGCGCAACTCTCAGCCATGCGCGGCGGCCCGTATGATAAACCACCCGGGCCTTTAAACCAACGGGACGTCATCGTCTGCTCTTTGTGCGACCGGCGAGTCGGGAAGCCATGCTGGGCCACCCATGTGAGGGATTGTGTCAGCGCGGCCAGATGTTGCCTCCCGCGCGGCTGCCGCCATCGCCATCATTATCATCAGCATGACCTTCCTCATCCTCATCCTGAGACATCCTCGCAACGCTCACCTCTGATATTCTTCCCTGCCCCAAATTGTGCTGGCCAGTTCCGCCTACACAAAAACTCGCAGCGTTGACGTGGGGCGCGCCCTGCCCTCACGTAGTCTGACCCCCGATCTTCCCCGAGATGCGGCGTTCAGGCCACTTGCGCCCGAGACGCCCTCGCACCTCTGACTTCGGAGGTGCCCTGCCCCACGGCGGTCCGGCCACTGTCGCCTGCGACGCCCTCGAAACAGTGGCTTCCGAGACGCGTAGAGCTGACCTGTTCAGGCCACTTTCGCATGAGACGCCCTCATAACTCTCGGTCTCCCGCCGCAAGATCACCTGGCAGAAGCCTCCCGGGTGATCCTAATTGTGTCCCTCCGGCGGCCCTGTTGAAGCTGTCCTGGAGCCGTCCTGGGCCTCTCCGATGGCACTAGGGAAAGCCTAAGAGAGCCCCAAGACGACCGAAGAGGGATTTCTCGGTTCTGATTGAGCCCTCCGGGGCCCTTCCCAGGGCTTCGCGACAGCTCCAAGGGCACTCGCTCAGAGGCCCTCGTGGAGCGTTGTTGTTGCGGTTTTGGGTCAAGCAGTTTCGTTGGGCGGCCGCGCGGATGCGCCGCCGCGCGCGCGTGCCCCCTATCGGGCACCCGCCGCCGCACTTAGCGCGCGCTGCGTCGCAGCGCGGGCCGAGGCCCCCAGGCGGCCCCCCGCCGCCGCACCTGTTGCGGGCGCCGCCCGCAGCACCATCGAGGTCTCGATCCCCAGGGGAAGGCCAGCCCGAGAGGAGCCTGAGCCGAGTGGAGAGCAGGGCCCGACCACGCCCCAGCCAACGAAGGGGGGCGGCCTCGGCAGCGCGGGGCCATCCGCCCCAGCCGAGCAGCAGGCCCCGCCCCGGCCGAGCAGCAGGCCCCGCCAGCGCGGGACCCTCTGCCCCGGCCGAGCAGCACCAGGACGAGGGAGGAGGCGGCGAGTCGACGCCACCGAGCCCCCGCGCGAGCGACCTGGACCTCGAGGACGAGGCGGGGCCGCAGGCGGCGGCGCAGCCTGATCCGAGCGCTGCGCCGCCCGCGCGCTCTGGCGAAGGGAGCTGCTCCGCGCGCTGCTGCGCGCGGCCCGCGAGCGCGGCAGCGATGGCGCCGAGCATGTGCTGGACGAGGTCGCTGGCGGCGCGGCCGGCGCGCCTGGCGCCGCGTGCATCTGGCTGCCGCGCGACGCCGACGCGGCCGGCGACGCGGCCTCCCAGGAGCTCCTCGCGAAGCTCCGCGAGGAGGCGGCGACGCGCCGACGCAACCGGAGCAAGAAGCTTCGGAAGGACGCGTCGGCGCGCCGACGTGGCCAGCCGACGCGCGCGGAGAGGCGGGCGCATCTGCAGGGGTAGTGTCGCGCCCTATCAAATATGACGCGCGTCGCTCCCTGCCATCGTCGCCGTCGCCGTCGAGGACACACGTGGATGACTTGGAGGGGGGTGACGGGTGACGAGGGAGAGGAGAGAGTGGTCGGTGGCGGGGGGTGGCCAGAGGGGTGGCCAGAGGAGAGAGTGGTCGGTGGCACCAGCCGTCCTGTGGTACATTTGCCCCCTGCCGACCTGTGATTTGCAGATGCTCCGCGCGCAGGCGGTCTTGCGGGAAGCGACATCTGGCGGGGCACTTCGGGCTAGGATGTTGTCGGTTTCTACCGTGCTTAGGCGGGGTGGGGGGGGGGCTCCTTCTCCCCCTCCCCCTCCTTCATTGCGCTTTAGGGGTTTCGCATTTCCCCTCTCCTCTTCCCCTTCCTCCCTCTCTTTCCCCTCTCGCGGAGTCTTGTCGGGGCTCTGCTCCTCGTGGAGTCTTGTCGAGGCTCTGCTCCTGGAGCCGATCGCCGTCCGTCCTTTCGTACAATGTGATCCAGACTGCCTCCCGCGCGGCTGCCGCCATCGCCATCATTGCCATCAGCATGACCTTCCCGTTCCTCATCTTAAGACATCCTCGCAACGCTGACCTCTGATATGCCCTGCCCCAATTTGTGCTGGCCATTTCCGCCCGCGCAGAAACTCGCCTCGTTCACCTGGGGGGGATGCGCCCAGCCTTGGAATAGTCTGACCCCCGATCTGCCCCGGGATGCGATGTTCAGACAATTTTCGCCCGGGGCGCCCTCGCACTTCTGACTTCGGAGGTGCCCTACCCCATGGCGGTCCGACCACTTTCGCCTGCGACATCCTCGCAACAGCGGCTTCCGAGACGCCTATAGCTGACCTCTTCAGGCCACTTTCGTCTGAGACAACGACCTCGCATATGCCCTGCCCCAAGTTGGTTCGGCCACTGTCGCCTGAGACCCTCGCAGGCCCTGCGCTACCCGCGCAAAGCATCGCGCGCGGCGGGAGATGCTCGGACCCGTGCGGGACTCCGTCCGCGCCAGAGATTCAGGCTGATCAAGCCGAGCCGCCCCAGAGCGGGGTGCGCCGCCCGCGCCAGAGCCAAACACAAAACTCACGCCGTCGCCGTCGCCGTCGTCGTCGCGGCGGGGGACTGACAACCAGCCGATAACCCGATAAACCGATAAACCGATATGCGGCACAAGGATCGCCTCCACAGGTTCCCCCCCAGCGGTCTCAGACCAGCCAGTCAACCGATGAACCGATAAACCGATAAACCGATAAACCGACGAAGAGAGGGGGGCGCGCCAGCAATCGCCTCTATGTTCGCATACGAAGATTATCGTTTTTTCGGTTGAGCGACCGATCCACCGATAAACCGATCAAATTATATCGTTTTTTCGGTTGATCGGTTTGCAAACCGTTCAACCGATTAGTTTTTATCGGTTGATCGGTTTATCGGTCGGATGGATTTCCGGAAGCCGCTGCCGCTGCATTCGGTAATCCCCAAACGTGGTGGACAACACCTGGCGGTGAGTCTCGGGCGATTTGGTGTCACCGCCCAGTTTTGGGACTCGTGCGGTTTTCCGATGTCCCGAACACTGGTGGGTCCAGGAGTCACAAAACCCGGTGGTGACCCCGTGTCCCCAAATCCAGCGGTGACCTTTTTGGGGATTCCAGGTCGCCACCTGGTATCTCACCACCCGGTTTGGGGGTTCCCAAGAATGGGCGGATTGAAAACAGCATCGTGCTTTTTCAATATGCCACCTCAGAGGGCCAAGGGTCGAGAATCGAAGCCTTGGAAAGTTGGAAGCCCCATGGTTCTCTCCTCTTGGCGTAATCTTAGACCAGCTGAGCCGTTTTGGGCGCTCTTGAGACCGAAAAGGCGGCTGTGGTAGAATCACACAGTACAGTCAAAAAACCCTAATGAGGACGCGCGACTTTGCTCAGGGTACCCTTGCGTCCTTGCTCGGGGTACCCTTACCCAGGTCGTCCGCCGCCCCACGAATCCCAACTTCGGTTTCCAAGGGTCTTGTGTCCTTACCGCGCGTCCTTTTTGGGATTTTTGATTGTACTTTTGAATATTCCACCTCGGATGGCCAAGGGTCGAGAACTGAGGCCTTGAAAAGTTGAGAGCCTCATGGTTCTCTCCTTTGATGTTTGAATCCAGAAGGTGCCGGGAGAATGGCAGATTGAACAAAAAGCACCGTACAGTCAAAAACCCGAATGAGGACGCGCGAGTTTGCTCAGGGTACCCTTGCGTCCTTGCTCGGGGTACCCTTGCCCAGGTCGTCCGCCGCCCCAAAAATCCCAACTTCGGTTTCCAAGGGTCTTGTGTCCTTACCGCGCGTCCTTTTTGGGATTTTTGATTGTACTTTTGAATATTCCACCTCGGAGGGCCAAGGGTCGAGAACTGAAGCCTTGAGAAGTTGAGAGCCCCACGGCTCTCTCCTTTGATGTTTGAATCCAGAAGGAGCCGGGTACCAGATTGGAATGTTCAGAGATGCATCTTTCAATCTGAAAAGTTCCAGATTGAAATGTTCGATGTTCAATCTTTGAATCCCAAGAGTCCAGGATTGAACTTTCAATCTCTACAGGTTGGGTTCAATCCGCTTTCAATCATAAAAACTGCTTCAACTTGTCAACTGTTGAAAAGCACAACGATGGCGCATCTAACAAATAGTTTGGAAATTGCTTCAACTTTCAATACTGAAAAGCAACACAATAGTTTGTCTAACAAATCTCTCGCACAGACCCAAGGATTTCCGAAATCCGGCAATACCCTCACAGCATTGAAAAATGCGTTTTCTGATAAGTGTCCGTATTATCAAGCGTTCCGATATTGAGTTGCGTGCCAGTTTATTTTTGACGAGACTTGTAGGGCCGTCTTGGAGGCATTTCGTGTTCCTGTCTGAAGCCTCGGGGGCCGTCTTGGCGTAATCTTGGACCAACTGAGCCGTTTTGGGCGCTCTTGAGACCGAACAGGCGGTTGTGGTGGAATCACACAGAAGTTCACGACATAACTTCCTGGCTTCTCAGCGATGCTGGCCTCCTGGGCCGGCCCCGACATGCTCCAAGATGGCCCGAAAGGCCCACCGAGAGAGTCCGTGGGCGGGCCCCTGAGACAATGCGAGCGGGTATGCTGGAAGGTTGGACTCTAAACCACGCCCCCAGGCATCGGGAAATGGTACAGTCAGGCTTGGTACCTCCGAAGTGCCCCTGAGTCCAATGCCTGCGGGCAGACGGGGCGGGACCCACCTTGAGATCCGGTGGGATCGGACTCCTTTGGAAACGCATGGAAGCCCAAAGCCCACAGGGGAGTCTCAAGGGCGCCCTCGAGGGCGCGAAGTTATTCGCGCTTCGCGGTTCGGCTCCGACTCCTCCTCATCCTCCTCTTCTCCCCTGTGAGGCGGCGCAAGAGCGCGAAGTGATTCACATTTCGCGCTTCGCGCAGCGCGAAGCGCGAAGTTGGGAGCCTTTGGAGCCTGGACTCGCGTGGACAGCGGGCGGATCGGGTCCAGTCCGCCGGGTGGCCCGGAGCGTCCAGGAGTCCAGCGAGTTGGGGGTCCGAGGGTCCTTCTCAACGTTGAGGGTTCTTGAGGATCTAAGGTTAAATCGGGCCTGTCCCTCTACAGGAGGAGTATTCACAAATAGTAAAACAATGGTCTGGGGAGTATTTCTAATTTTTCGCTCAAAATCCGCATGTAGGGGGACACGCCCGACCCAAAGCTAAGGACATTCCACCTAGCGCGTCGCGGCACTGGCGGATATTAAGCCAGACCTCTAGGATGGTCGAGCTGATGCGCGCTGGCACTGGGCAGAGTTCCTCATTGCGCAGCGCTCGCAGTCGTCTTCGACTCTAGGTCCCGATACAGGGGATTGCGCTGCGGTCCTTCATCACCGTCATGTTTTTAATCATACCCACGTGCATCATGTTTGAGCTGCACTGGGAAGGCCCGCCGAGCGCGCAGCCCAGATCAATGAGATCAGTGGTCGGCAGATCCGCGTCTCTCGTTCGCTTGCCTATTACCGCTTACTTCCACGTCCTCCCAACAGTGGGTCCAGTGGACATGCGTCTCTCGTTCGCTTGCCTATTACCGCTTACTTCCACGTCCTACCAACAGTGGGCCCAGTGGATCTGCGAGGCTTCGACGAAGAAGCGTCGTGCAGCACTACGGTACCGGTGCCGGTGGGCTCGATCAGCCCGCCGAGACGTTGAGAGCGGGCCGTCGGCAGGCCGCCCCGAGCTCGTTGAGGGAGGCCGGGTGTGGCCTGGTGAGGGCACTCCAACCTCGCCTCAGCCCCAATACCCATCGGTCGTTGAAAGTAGGTATTTTGGGAGTCCCAGGTTCCAATCTATGTTAAGCGCCTTCCTACTTCAACGATCGAGTGGCTTCACCTTTTCCGTCCTCTTCAGGGGGCGGGCGGAACCCAACCTACTTCCAGCGCCTTCCTACTTCATGTTTCTACCTACGTCGGCCGACCGATGGGTACCGTCGTGGACTGCGTGCACTTCCCCATCGGTTTCGTTCTGGTCTGGGCGTGGACTGGGCGCTGGCTGGGCGCCGCTCTGGGCAGGCAGCAGTCCCCACAGCACACGGGTTGGCGAGGCCTGGGAGGGGAAGAGCCTGGGCAAAGAGGAGCAGGCTGCCCATCGAGAGGGGAGGATAGAGACCATGTCAGAGTGTGTTGCAGGGTATGCGCTCCTTTGAGCAGTTGAGCCGCCGCCCGACATCCCGAGGACCCCGCTTGCCCCAGCGGACTACCCCCCCCCGGGTGTCCTCGAGCATTTCCACACGATCGCCCTCGGCCCCGGGCGAAGTCCCCTGCGGCTGGGGCGTTGGCCAGGGAGCGCAAGAGGGGTCACTGGCCACGGCACGCCGAGAATGCAGGGCGCATTGGCCTCGGAGCTCCACGAAGAGGACAAGGATGAGCATGAGCCAGAGGTGGAGGAGAGAGAGTGGTCGTTCGAGGAGGAGGAGGAGGAGGAAGAAGAAGAAGAAGAAGAGTGGTAGTTGGAGGAGGAGGAGGAGGAGGAAGAAGAAGAAGAAGAAGAGGTGGAGAAGGGCGAGAATGAAGGTGAACAGGCGGACGAAGGCCATGAGAGGAGGAGGAGGGAAAGGAGGAGGAGGAGGAGGAGGAGGAGGAGGAGGGGGAGGAGGAGGAGGGAAAGGAGGAGGAGGCGGAGAAAGAAGCGTGAAGGTCACGGGGGATTCTTCCCGCATCCTCCCCCCCCCCATCCCGAGCCTCCGAGCGTTCCTCTTGGCCCCGTGGGCTCCGGTGCCTCCCCAAGACTGCCGAGGCACATGGTAGGACACCAGGGGCAAGAGCTGGAGGGAAGAAGCAGCAGCACAACGAGGAGAATAAGTGAAGCAGCAGTAGCAGGTGGAGGACGAGGAGGAGGAGCAGGAGGAGGAGGAGGAAAAGAGGGATAGGACGAGAGGAGAGGAAGAAAGGGGGAGGGGCGAGGGTGAAGGATACATCGGGAAACGGTCGGAGTAATGTAGGCGAGAGAGAGAGAGAGAGAAAAAGAAAAGAGAGAGAGAGAGAGAGTGCGACATAGAAAGAAAGAAAGAGAGAGAGAGAGAGAGAGAGCGAGAGAAAGAGAGAGGGACGAAGGACGGGAGGGATAATGTGGTGTCGCGGGAGCGAAAGGCTCAGGTGGAGGGGAGAGCAGAGCGAGGAGTGCACGAACCCCCCCCCCGCGTGCACTGCTTGCCCCCGCCGCCCTAGTG
>CAUYUJ010014360.1:262027-272027 GCA_963575745.1 Prorocentrum cordatum | reverse complement strand
GTCGTTTCCCGTCATGGCTCCCTTGAGCGTCTGCAGCTGTTTGCATCCATGGGTCCTCCTCGTGGTCTACTTTCCCCGTCATATGTGGTGGAGCCGCTACCCGCCCTCTCCTCACGCGTGCGTCTCTCTCGCGCACGCGGCCCCCGAGAACCACAGCGCGGTGATGTTGGTCGCACGGTTCGCGCCAAAGTGGGACTCGCCCGGCGCCAACCTGGCGGTCCACTCCACCGAGCGCGGCCGCGGGCACGTCGACAAGGTTCGGCCCGGTCACGGCCCCCCCTCCCCGCCGACGGCGTCGGCGACACCCCAGATCTCGAAGTGAGTCTTTCAATCCCGGCGCTTTTCCTCGATTTTGGTCCCGGAGGGCCCTTTTTGGGCCCCGGGGCCAGCAGAAATGTATCCGGGATGCAAAACTGCCCCCAGGGAATGGGTTGGGAGCTCTGGGGCCGCGGATTGAAAAAAAAATGATCGAAGGATGTCTGGGATCGCTACTTGTCAACCCTAATTTCCCCCCCCTTTCGGCTCTTCTTGTTTCTGGGTTTCCGCCGGTGTGTGCGTCGCTCCTTCGGACGCGCAGCCTGACCCCGAATGCCTCAGAAAGCTGGGATCGCTGACCGGGGTCTGGCCCTGCAGGCGTGGGCGGAGGAGCACCAGAAGGAGCAGGAGGACGAGCAGCAGCAGGAGGAGGAGCAGCGGGGGGGAGGAGCCGCAGCAGAAGGAAGAGCACGAGGGGAAGGAGCACGCAGGAGCGCACAGGAGCCGGAGGATCGGCCCTTGAGACCGAGCCTCTCTGCCTGCCGGGGGCGGGCGCGCCTCTCCGAGCAAAAGACCGAAGGTGTCTTCGGATTCCCCGAGGGCCAAGACTTTCGGGCCGGACGAAAGGGGGGGATTGGGAAAGGGGGGGTTACGAAATTTGCTACATGCAGCTGGTTTCGGCCCCACCGAGGGGCCCATTCCTCGATACATAGTCGCCGAGCTGATTCTCCCCCCCCCCTTTGCTATCCCCCCCGTTTGCCCGACCCGAGACGTGGCCGAAGCATTCGGGGGAAGAGAGCTGGAGGAGAAGGAAGGGGGAAGGGGAGGGGGAGGAGGACGCAGGAGCCAGCCTCCCGAGTCCCTTCCCTTCCCCGTTCCCTCCCTCCTCCTCCTCCTCCTCCTCCTCCTCCTCCTCCTCCTCCTCCCCCTCCTCCTCCTCCTCCTCCTCCTCCTCCTCATCCTCCTCCTCAGGCCTCCTTCTCCTGCGGGCCGGCGTGGGGAGCGATAGGGCCAGCCGTGCCGGCCCGCTGCGCGCGGGGAGCCCAGCCCTGCAGAGGAGCGGGAGCCGGAGCGGGCTGCGGCTGGCATGAAGTCGGGCCTGCCCCTCCACAGGAGGAATGTTCAAAAGTAGTCAGGAAATAGTCTGGGGACGATTTTGTTGACTATTCTTGACCATTTTTTGAGTATGTTTGGGTATTTTTCAGCTTTCGTCCAAGATCCGCCTATAGGGGGACATGCCCGACTGAGGCTGGCACGAGGGTTCTGAGCAATCAAGAGCTTTGGAGGGATGCCCTTCATGTTTTTCGCCGCTGGGCTCTCCACCTTGGAGTGCTCTTCGTTCTGGGATATATATCTATATATATATACACATACGTACATACAAACATACATACATGCATGCATGCACACAGACATACATACATACATAAATACATACATACAAGCATACAAACAAACAAACAAACAAACAAACAAACAAACAATCATACATGCATACATGCATACGTACATACATACATACATACATACATACATACATACACATACATACACATACATACATACACGCATACATACATACATACATACATACATACATACGTTCGTACGTACATACATACATACATACCTACATACATACATACATGCATACATATGTACATACATACATACATACATACATACATATATACATACATACATACATACATACATACATACATACATATATACATACATACATACATACATACATACATACATACGTACATACATACATACATACATACCATCCATACCATACCATGCCATGCCATACCATACCATACCATACCATACCATACCATACCGTACCGTACGTACGCACGTACATACAAACATACATACATACTTGTGTATATACGTGTATATAGATATAATCCATGGGGCCTCTGGCTCTCGACGCAGGGGCCATGTGCTGGGTCCACGCTCTTGTGGCCTCGCTTCGGCTGTACGCGTCGCGGCTCCGAGGATTACAGGCGGCCCCGAAGGTTGTGTTCGGCTTTGCTGAGCTGATTCGGCCAAAGCCCTCTGCATGTCGCGACAATAGCCGATTCGATGGTGAGTTGCCTTCTCAACACATTGCTTCGACAGCTCGCGCACATAAAGATGAGCATAGAAGCTCAGCCCTACAGAGGACAGTACGACCCCCAGACGTTCCAGATTGGGATCCGACACAAATCTGGAGGACTCCGCTCACCTTCCCCCCCTTCGAAGAAGAAGAACAGCCAGACATATTATCACAACTTGTTCGAGCTCCGCGCGGATTTCTTGGATCGACGTTGGCCACCCCTGGCGGCGCCTCTGGCGCCGCCCTGGCGCTCTCTGCGCGCCAGGGAAGGAGGCCCAGCTCCGATCCGGGAAAGTCCGCGCGCACCTCCGACAGCTTCTGCTTGTGCCGGTGCTTCTTCTTCTTCTGCTAGGGGACCACATGCGAACCCTACCCCTACCCCCCACGATTTACGAGGGGGAGGGTGGGGTTCACTTCGTTAGGGAGCTCCCGAGCGAAGTGAACCCCACCCTCCCCCCAGAACTCGTGGGAGGTGGGGGTAGGGTTCGCATGTGGCCCCCTATCTGCCCCAGCGCTGGCTGGGGTGGAAGGGATCAGCGAGTGGCGACGCGGGGTCGGCCTGGACCCGCCCGCAGCGACAGCGCCAGGGGGAGCTGAGCACCCAGGCGCCACGTGCGCAGCTGCCCGCATCGTGGGCTGGCGGCCGGCTGGCACCGCCGTGCGCCCCGGGAATCGCGCCACCCAAGAGGCGGCCTCGTCGGTGGGTGGGGCCGCCAACCCGACCCGATGGCCCCAGCTTGCCCTCCATTTCCGGTGTGGGGGGGGGGTCCATTTCCGGTGGGGGGGGGGGGTCGGAGAACATCGACAAAAACACGTATGGAACTAGTACCCCCCCGGGGCCCCCAACCCGGAATTCGGGTCTTCGGGTTGGGTTGGGGTGGTCTGGTTGGTAGTCCGCAGGCCAAGTTTTTTTTGTTGCGTGCGGCTGGGCTCGAGGCCTGGGGGCCCCCTTAGCTCAGGGTCTGGCCGTCCCGTGCCCGCGTCCAGCCGCCGCGGCTGGAGGGTCCCCCGCAGGCGGGGGGGGCAGGCAAGCCGGGGCCCGGTGGGCCCTCTCGGCGCGGCCGTTTCCCCAACACTCAAGCAGTGGCGAAGCGTCCTGGCTCGGCTATAGCCCTACCAAGCAATGTTCTAAGAACCTCTTGTGGTTTCCACGAAATGTTCTTAGAACATTTCTGGTTGAGATTGCCTTGTTTTAACACATCGGGTTTATGCTCTAAGAACATTGTTTTCGTTATAAGAACATTTTTGGGTTCTAAGAACATTTCGTGGTAGGACTATAGGAATGCCGGGACGGTCGGTCCCTGCTCAAAACACTCGTCAGTGGCAACGGTTAAGGGGGGACAGGCATAGGGGGGGATACATCGACCCCCGATCGCCAACTGATCGCCGGTAAGGGCTCGACAGCCCCAACCTGCCCAGGAACGTGCGGATGCACTATCGGCGGCCTATCGCTGATCTATCTGCGATGTATCGCCGATTCCAGGTCGATGTTTCCCCCCCCCCTATGCCTATCCCCCTATCGTTGACCCTCAACTCGCCCGTCTTCCCTTTTAAGCTTGCCTTGCGGCCTGTGTGGCAATGACGCGATGGCCGAAGTGACGCGGGTCGCCCCGGAACACCAGTCCTGGATCAGTGCATGTGCAAGAATGCCCTGTGCAAAGGAGACGGACGGGGACATTGTACATTGTTGGCGCTTCGCTTATCCCCGCCAGCCCATCCATCCAGCAACGATCCCCAGGCGATTGACCTTGATCAGGACAGCGCAGAAGCATGCAGAGGAACAAAGACTTCGGCGACCGTCAAACCGAAGCTCGGGATCGGGCTGCGGTATACCCAGGAGTCCACCCGAAAGGCCGTCGCGGATCGTTCGATCTCTGAGTCTCTTGGAAGATCTCTTGGAAAAATCTGCGGGCCTGGTTGGGGCCGGTCTGAAGGCCCGCACCTCTCGTGAAGGCCTTGGGAGGGGCTCCAAGCTCGGGATCAGGCACCCGGGAGCCATCGGGAGAGGTCGCCGCGGAGCGCTCGCCCTCGGAGTCTCTCGGAAGATCTCTTCTCGGGGTCCTCTGCGGGCGCGGCCGGGGCCGCTCTGGAGGCCTGGGCCTCTTCCCCAAGGCCTCGGGAGGGGCTCTTGGGGTTTGTTTTTTGGGGGGGCGTCGCGCCAACAAAAAGGGGCGCGTGCATCCGCCTCGCCCCGTGGGAGCCCGACAATTCGCAGCAGAAAACAAACGCCATGAACATCAACGTTCGGCGCTCCGCGCAGATTTCTTGGATCCGCGCTGGGCCCCCCCCCCAGCAGCGCCTCCGGCGCCGCCCCTGGCGCGCTCCGCGCGCCAGGGAGGGGGGGTCTGGCGCAGATCCCAGAAATCCGCGCGGAGTGTCAAAAGCTTATGCTTATGCCGTGTATTTTCTTCCTCTGACACTGGCCTCTCGGGGTGCCCTCGGGGCCGCTGCAGCTCCCTCGAGTGGGGCTCTCTCACACGGTCTCGGAGCCACCTCGAGGCTGCCAGGGCCCCTCGGAACCGAGAAGGGCGGAGGGTCAGAACAGGCGAAGCCAGATTCGGACACCCGCAGAAGGGGGGAGAGGGGGAGAGGGGTCGGCTTCTTAGAAGCACCCCTGCTTCTTCGAGGGCGCGGGCCTTGTCTGTAGATGTCAGGCAGGCGCCTTCTAAGGAGCAGGCTCCTTCTAAGGTGCCCTGTCCCCCCTCCCCCTACCCTTTTTTGCGCGCCGCCAACAGAAGGTGGTCGAGTGATTTGGGCCGCTTGGGGGCGTCCTTGGGAGGCTCCGAGGCAACGTGAGCGACGCAAGAAAACGGGGTCGTCTGCGCCGACGGTGGCGCGTAAGCTGCCCGCGTCAGGTCGCGCGCAAGCGCCCTCGTCTCGCAGTGCGGTGTGCCCCGTTGGTGGCCCGCGGAAGCCACCGCGTAAGGTCGCTGCGCCAGCTCGCGCAAGACCCGTTGCTTTTCGACGCTCAAGTGAAACCATACGGTGGTCGCGTGATTGGGGCCACTCGGGGGCGTCCCTGGGAGGCTCCGAGGCCACTCGGGGCCTCCTTTGAGACCCCGCCGGGGATGCCGGGCCGTCTCTCACCACCCACCAAACCACCCCAACCCAACCCGAAGGCCTCATTTTGCCCTCCATTTCCAGTGGGGGGCGGTCCGGGAACATTGAAAAAACACGTATGGAGCCCATACCCCCCCCAACCCGAAGTTCGGGTCTTCGGGTTGGGTTGGGGTGGTCTGGTAGGTAGTCAGTCTCGGGCACAGCGGGCCCAGGGAGTCTCTGGGGGCGGCCAAGAGGCCTCGGGGGGGGGGGGAGATCCGCGGCGGGCACTATGCTTGTAGGTCGGGGGGTACGCCTCCCCCCCCATCCCCTCCCTCCCCATTTAGGTGGTTTCGTTCGGAAGGGAGGTACGGACGCCTTGCTTCGGTTCGACGCGTCCCGTCCGCTCTGATGTGGGGGCCCATTCGTGATGTGCCGAACTTGCCTCACTCGGTGCCCGTGCAGAGCTGTTATCTCACTCACCTTCTGCGAGTGGCGTGCCGACCTCTGCTGACAGGCTCACTGCTTAATCAGCGTCGAGTGTTTTTTTTATAGAAAAAAAACGGTCAATCCCCTTCTGGTTCACCACTCGCCTCCTCCGCAGAAGCTCCGGGGGGGCTCCCCCCGCTCCCCCGCAATGTCCTGCGGGCTTCTCTCGACAGTGATGCGCCCCTCGCACCGCGCCCCGCTCCTCCGAGGGAACGCGCGGGGGTATGGTGCTGCCCGCGGGAGTCAGCGTGAAGCAAGTCCTACGTGGTCCAGTATTACCGGGTCGGGCGAAAGGGGGGGATTGGGAAAGGGGGGGTTACGAAATCTGCTGCATGCAGCTGGTGTCGGCCCCACCGAGGGGCCCATTCCTCGATAAATGGGCGCCTCCGTCGCCGGGAGGCGCCGGGAAAATCAGATACGGGAGCTGATTCTCAAACCCCCCCTTTGCTATCCCCCCCTTTCGCCCGACCCGATATTACCTGATCCACCCGTCCACTTCAGCAAAGCTCAGAAGCCGGGCGAAGGCTGGCAAACCCGTGGCTGCTAAAGCGGAGCTCCGGGAGATTGTTTTTCTCTTCTGGGAAGCGGCCCGTTTACTATTTATTAGTGCGCTGAGCTTGATTCCGGGAATTGGTTTTTCTCTTCCGGGAAGACCGTTTTAGCAGCCACGGATTTGCCAGCCCTCGCCCAGCTTCCAAAAAGCGGTTCCGGGCCGAGCGGTCTGTTACCAGGGGCGCCTTAGACTTCTCGCGCATGCCCGCGAGGTCACACTCTGCCGCGCCTCGCGAGGGAGGGCACGAGAGAAGCAGGGACCAGACCTGGGGCGGCACGAGAGGTGGACGGAGGAGTCGGACAAGTCGGACGAGGGGAGGGTGCCACGGGAACAACGAGTGAGCTCGAGGTCGGATCTTCAGAGACGAGGGTCAATGCAAACGGGGGTCAGCCAGGGCACCGGATCCTGCAGGATCCTGCGAAGACTCCTTCTGGCTGACCTGGGTTAGCGAGCCGCTCGTGGCCGCGAGGCGGCCGCGCGTATTGTCTGATCCAGGTTCGCGAAGCCCTGCGATGCAGCTTTTTTTCCTGCATTGCAGTTTTTCGGTTTCCTGCTGACCCGGGTCTGATTGACCCGGGTTAGCAGATCCCCGACGAGGGCGAAGCCCTGTAGAAAATTGAAAACAAAGAGTGGCAGGGGAGTGGATGGTTGTGATGTGTGCGGGCTCGCCGACTCCTGGCGGCCGTCGGAGCAAAGAGCTGCTGCTCAGGAGCGCACCGCGGCGAGGATCAAGGAGCTGCTGCAGGTGAGCATCACCGCAAGGCGCCGCCTCTTCGGGAGCGAAGTCCATCCAAGGGCCGGGGCTCCGCGCACGGCAGCCTGGGGCTGCGAGCACGGCCATCCGAGGCGGAGGGCGGAAGCTTATCAAGCAGTGGCGAAGCGTTCCAGTTCGCCTATAGCCCTACCAAACAATGTTCTAAGAACCTTTTGTGGTTTCCACGAAATGTTCTGAGAACATCTCCGGCGGAGTCTGTCTTGTCTTGTCACATCGGGCTCATGTTCTAAGAACATCGTTTTTGCTATTCGAACATGTCTGGGTTCTAAGAACATTTCGTGGTAGGACGATCAGAATGCTGGGACGGTCGGTCCCTGCTCAAAACTTGACCGCTCCTCCTCCTCCTCCTCCTCCTCCTCCTCCTCCTCCTCCTATCCTCCCCTCATCCTCCTCCTCCTCCTCCTCCTCCTCCTCCTCCTCCTCCTCCTCCTCCTCCTCCTCCTCCTCCTCCTCCTCCTCCTCCTCCTCCTCCCCCTCTCGGGAGAATGCGATGTGGCTGGTCTTCGGGCGTCCTGCGGATACCGGTGGCGCGCCCCGGGGGGGAGCGAGAAAGGGCCGGCCTTCTCAGAAGGCTCGGAAGCCCCCCCGGTCTTCTGATCGGGTGCGGACAAGAGGGGGGTGATGACTATAGGGAGGGGGGGAATCTCATGGCGGGGGCCATGATATTTCCCCAGATCTCATGGTGCCTCTTCTTATTTCATTACGTCCCTGGCCCCCCCCCCTGGGCCGCTCACATACCGCCGGTCATGATTTGCGCCCCCCCCTCTTGGACACCCCCCTCTTGGCCGCTCCCGATCTGAGAAGTTCCCCCCTGGGCCGCTCACATACCGCCAGTCATGATTTGCGCCCCCCCCTCTTGGACACCCCCCTCTTGGCCGCTCCCGATCTGAGAAGTTTTCTGAGCCTTCCCCGGGGACGCAACAAAACCTGATCGGAAGCCTCGAGGGCTCCAGAGAAGTCCCGCCGCCTCCTGAGAGGGCCTTCACCTTCTCACTTCCCCCCTCGCTCGCCGCCGATGATGCAGCGGGCATGCAGCTCAGATCCAGCGGGCGCAGTCTTAGGTCTTGTACCTTCCTGCAGAGCTCAGACCATTCGGTCTGACAGGCTCGCATCCGTGCATTGGTTGCCACTGCGCGAGGCTCAGTGCTGGTTGTGATGGTGACCCTTTGGTGTGTCCTTCGGCTGGTGCGCCTCCACCCCCCGCGTCTCCATCTTGGCGCCATGCGTACGTGCATGTTTTGCATAGCGCATGGAGCCGATTGGCGAAGGGAACTGCAGTGGAACAGGGGTGTCGCACGCGGCGCTTGGCATCATTGCCGTATTTCATACTGGGTGCATCTAAGTGCGTCCCTTCGTGTACGTGCATTTGCACTTGGCTCGATACCCTCTTGAGCTCAAACGCAAGAGCTCATGGAGACACTGGTATTCTCACACCTTCACTATATAAACATACATCCGCATCTTACCTGCACGATTGCTGGCACTACTGCGCATCATGAGCCATTCACAGACTGAACTCCTCTCACCGCTGGCCCTGAGTGCGGATCACCAAGAGTGAGCCAGAAAAGCAAACCCTCTGTAGTGTTCCCGCGGTCGGTAATTCCCAATTCGATTGTAAAAGGAATCCAAGTTGCAGTGGAGCCTTCGGTAATTCAAGGGCCGAGCCTCTGTAGTGATCTGGACCGCCGAGTTAGCCTCTCCGAGAACGATGGTCCACAGGGAGTCTCGGCGAGATCCCACCATCCTTGTAATTTCCCACGTCCCAGAGACGGCCACTGCCCGAGTCCCAGGACATCACCATGTGAAGACAAGGACGCATGCTCATGGCTGGAGTGGCCTTCACGAGGCAGATGTGGGAATCGCCCCGCCGAGGTCATTCGCCCGTCCCCGCTTGAGAGCGGCGCCGATGACTGGGGGCGAGCTCGGTCGAATCGGGCGGGCTGCCCGGTCAGGCCGCGTGTCTGAGCGGGACGCCGCGCCTTGGCACTCCGATATCCAGGCCTCGGAAAAGAAAATAGCGAACACGCATGCCACATGAATCGGTCAACGCCTCCCCCTCTCCCCAATGTTCAAAGTTGGCGGTGGGTCTGACGACATCCAGGCCTCGGAAAAAAATAGCGAACACGCATGCCACATGACTCGGTCAACGCCTCCCCCTCTCCCCAATGTTCAAAGTTGGCGGTGGGTCTGACGACAGCCAGGCCTCGGAAAAAATAGCGAACACGCATGCCACATGACTCGGTCAACGCCTCCCCCTCTCCCCAATGTTCAAAGTTGGCGGTGGGTCTGATGGGTTGCACTTCGACCGCAGTCCCCCCCGCGCCTGCCAACTTTGAGTTTGGGGGAGCGGGGGAGTGTCTACTATTTGTTTCCTCCTTACCGTCCTACAGCTGGTTCACGCGGCAATGGCACGCCGGCGACGCTGGCGAAGGCGTTCAACGCTTACCTCCGCACGACAGAACGACGTGGAAGCACTGAGGAGCACGGTAACGCTTCTGGACCCGACAAAAGGCCGCCTCGAACGATCGGGGCCGCGATCAGTTCAAGGTTGAACAATCCACACGGTGTCTCAAACCTCTGCGCGCGCGCCGATGCCGCACGAATCTCCCGCATGCCTTGAGCTGTCCCGCGCGGGCTCCCTGGAAGCCCCGACCCCCCTTGCCCAGGGCCCACTTCTCGCCCTGAGCCCAGCGAGGAGGAGGAGGAAGAGGAGGAGGAGGAAGAGAAGAGAAGAAGGAGGAGGAGGAGGAGGAAGAGAAGGAGGAGGAGGAGAAGGAGG